>JBBPJZ010000372.1:0-22172 GCA_038089015.1 Chalciporus aff. trinitensis | reverse complement strand
ACAAAAGCCGTTACAAAATCCACCAGACGAAAAGAATAACCCCCAACAGGAGAAAGAAAGGTCCACCGGAGTGTAAAGTAACGAAGATACGAGTAAATCGTGCCAGCAACTGCTATACCGCCAGTGAGAGCGGTGGCAAGTCGCTCGTACTCCTTCGCACTCGACGTCTGATCTCTTCCCAGCTGAGCATCCTGTGCTCAGTGGACGACGACCAAGACGCTCGACGATGTCGCTTCCCTCCGCTCGCATCTTGATGCTTCTCCCCCAGTGCCAGCGAAACCCATCCAGTGGATTTGATCTCCAGGATAGGCTCGGCCGATAGCTGGTTCTCCTCCGGTACCACGGTGCTCCTCTTCCTCATCCTCCGCCACAGCGTCTTGCCCTTCCTCTTAATAAACTTCCCGAACATGACAAACGGATCCTCCATATTCTCATCCGGAATATCATCTTGAGCCCAAAGTAGCGATCCTGGTTCTGGGGGAGGAACATGCCTGCGACGCGAACGCGCGGACACACCAAGAGGTATAGGTGACCGCCGCTTCCTGTTAGGATCGGTCTGTGGAAGCGGTGCGAATTTTATGGTAGGGGCGTGCGTGGAACATACGGATGACTCCACAGAGTCGAGGGATGATTCTGGAGTTAGCAGTGTCGGTGAGCTTGTGACGGAAGAGCTCAGGGAAGGGGTATCGGTGGATGACTTGGTAACGAGGGGTGCAATCTCGTGAGGTTCATGGACGTCGATGAGGGATGGATTTGGTAACATGGTTGGTTACGACTCTTCACAGAGCGAGCCAGACCGAAAACGCGATAATGAGCGTAAGGTGAATGAGTGTGAAGCCAACGGAATTGAAGAATAAACGATATCAATCAAGCCAGTCCCGCGAAAGCAGCGCAGCGCACTCGCGACAACGAAGGTAGAGACTTTGCGGCTCTTTGCAGACCTGTGGAAAAAAAATCCAACAAGATCGAACAAAGCTTGTCACCAATTCAGCAGTAGACGAAATTGCCTCCGCGACGCTTAGCTGACTCCGCCTTGGCACAAACAGTAGATCCGACTCATCTATGTTATGACCACTGTTCGTCCTGACACCCAGCAAGTACAACAGTATGGCAGAAAAAGATCAAATACAGGGCAGTCCCTAGCGAGAATGTTGCCATCAAACTCCCCTAGCATTGGTCCACTCAAAGTTGGCGATAGCAAGATTCTCACCATCTGGGTTCACGACTCGAAAGACTCTCCAAAAGCCCTTCTCAATCAATCATGTTGGCCAGGAGTCGCAGAGGGTGATTTAGTGCGCGTAACCCAATCCGATGACACCTCGGGTTACCTCTTCACTGTGCCCAAAGACGAAGGTTCTTCTAAGCCGAATCTTCAGGTTCCTTTCCTCTTGCTTCACGGCACAGGGCTCTGCTCATCCCGCTACCTCAGATCTCCTTACCCAGAAATGTCGCCGATGCATTTGGCTGGAAAATCCACACTGAGGTCACCCTGACAAAAGTACCGGCTCCGCTATGTGTTTCCACCAGTTGCTCACATACGTTGACAGGTAGACAAGGGCAGCCATTCGATTGACTATGTCGAATTCACGTTTGCTGATCAATACCTGGGTCGCAACGAGATGTGGAGGCTTGGGAAGCACCTCATCGGTCAATCTATTTTCGTTGATCAAGAAATTTCTTTCATCGGTGTGATTGCTGCCAAGGTCCAGAACATCTATGTCGAGGGCAAACAAGTAGGGTCAATATTGTCTTTGTGTTTAACACCTCTTGATATTCACTGCTTCAGGTATCTTCTGGGTACGTGACGCCAAAGACCAAAGCAATCTACAGGTCTCTGTCGGCCAAGGTGACTATATTCATCCAAGTCTGTCGTGAGCTTTGGCAATTCGCTGGAGATGGCGAGCGTTTCTATGAGAAGATCGTTCATTCATTCCTACCCACTCTGTTCTCAAAATGGAGGGAAGCTGGCACGAACCATAGCGTCACAATCGTGCTAATCTCCAGAGTCCATTACGATGCAACCGAGCTGGAGTACGCTGCCGGGCCCTTGCGTCGAGATGAGGACGGAAGATGGTACAAAGATTTTTTTAAAATCATCACAGACTTAGAAACCATAACCGACTGGAAGTCCACCCTATTTCTCCTCAAGGACTCTTTTTGGGCTTTCCAGAGGGACATCCTCCTGACACACCATTACCACCAAGCTTCCGTGGACACAAAGCCCTATCAAGCCCGTCTGGTTGGACAAATATCATATGCTCATGATGGCCCCATTCTCGAAGCACTCAACCTGGGTCTCAATCCGAACGAGACGCACTACATCGACCGCTCTTTGTCGTCGACAGGAGTGTCGACTATTCTCATAACACCAGGGACAGGATACTTCCGCGTGTCCAAACAATTACTCCGGTTGACGACGACCCGAATGCTAGACCAAGGTTTTGGGCTTGACTTAGTCTCTCTTGCCAAAGCCCCACTGCACCAGAGTCCTATCTTCAGCTTTCGTGGATACAAGCCTAGACTCGATAGAGATGGGAAGCATTTGTCCCGTGACTCAGATCCGTTGTGGGGTGGAGACGAGTCACCCAATGATGCTTCCGAAAGGGAGAAAGTGACATTTTGGTGGGAGCCATTTTGGATAGGCGTGTCATTCTGGGACAAGCAGATGGATCTTCCCTTCCGCAGAGACAGGTCAGTTTGGTACTCATACCCTTCCTTCACAACTGACCACTAACCTCGGTCAGGTTTGTAGCAAGGGCGAAGATGCATGAAATACAGATGCTTGGATTGCTGGAGCACGATGTTCTCTCTACCATTGAGGTCCCTTTCATGCCAGAGTTCCGAGACACGTTAGTATCTACTCGGGGTTCGTTCACTGAGGACAGGGCTCCTTCAGCAGCTGAGGCGGACCAGGTGGATCTCGATGCTTTTACATCCAAGAAGGAAAGACCTCCGAACAGCACTCGTACGTCATATGCATCAACCTCAACCAGTACGGCTATCCCCTCGTCTCATCGCCCGCCTACAATCAGCGACAGGCGCAACTTAACTTCTCACCGTGCTTCAGTTGCATCTACACGAATTGCGCCCATCGAAGAAAGTCCTCGCCGAATCATCCTAGAACTTCCGCCTGAGGGCAGCGAGGACGGTCCAATACCTTCTGTGACCGGTCTAAGTACCTCTCCCTCCAAGTCGTCCATCAAGTCATCTCGCTCCGTCTCTACGACGGTTTCTTCCCCCGCCGTATCGGAAAATGTTACGCCACCCTCCGCTACATCTCGGCTCTCCAAGCTAGCCCCTTCTTGGCTCTACAATCCCTTCCGCAGTAACCAGCTCGCTGAACCGCAGATGTCATCCACCGTACCGGCGTATAGTGTTACCCCCTCCCCTTCCCCATCGGGACCCACTCCAGCTGTCCGAGTACCCATCACACCCAATAGACCTGTCACACCAACCCCATCCATTTCGCGTTCACCCCAACCCATGGCTATTTTGCAGACTGCCTCGGGTAGGACGACACTCAGTCGCACATATGAGGAGGAACCACCAATTGTGATCCCCCATCGAGGTTCTACGTCGCGCTACTCACCACTGAATTCGCCGCCGCGTGACGATCCGACCTTTGGAAAACGTCGCAGCGCTACGCTCACATCATCTTTCAGTTTACCACTCTCGTCTTCTTCCCCAATATCAAGTTCGCGAACCAATCCTTCCCGTCCTCAGTCCGCGGTTTCCTATACCCAATCCTCGCTTGCTCGCCGATGGGAACATATCTTCCCCGCTCCAGCTTACAAATACGAGGTCAAATGGAAATCGATGGTGACGCCTTCCTGTCTTCCGCTTACGGTAGAGCATTTCCCAAGTACCGCAGAACTGGAATCCTCGTACGACGTTTTCTCCTACGATTTCGTCGTGGACCCCTCAGAAATGCGTTCGTTCTTGGTTAAACCTCCGAGCGTTCAAGGCACAGTCGATGAAGTACGTCGCGCCTGGGCCCTAGTCGTGATGCGAGGCATGGTTGCTGTTAGGCTTGCTCAAGGTTTCCAATTCGTTCTCCGGCCAAAGAACTCGGTGGACGAAAAGTCGACCGTTCATCGGCCCAAGTCGTTCATGAGTGAGGAGGACGCTACTCCCAAACAAGTTGGCGCCGCAGAGGTCTTGACGTCCACGACCCAACCCGTGTATCTCAGTATGAGCAACGAGATACACATGCTTTCCTACACGGGGGAGGCGATTCAAGTGCGTCGATATGTCAGGAGGATGCCCCCAACGCAGCCATTCGACTACGAGTGTCTAATCTGGCCGAAGTTGGGGGTTGGCTACACAGAACTGAAGACTAAGTTCGTCTCTCATGGGTTGGAAAACTATGGGTGGAATAGGTGAGTGAGTTGTAATCAGAATGATGCATTTAACTCGAGCTTTGATAGGTTGGATATGCTGGTCGCGGGCTATGAACATCAGTTCAACGAATCATTGCGCTACTGGCGCACGAGATTCGTCATCATCCCCTCAGCAGAGGCACCCGAAATCACCACTGGACCCAGCGGAGAGAAAATGAACGAAGAAGAGATTCGCCTCATGGGCATCGACAAATTGGCAGAGATATTCACAAAGGCTCGCTGGCAACCCCCAGATGAACGCGGGCAACAACTACCTCCGGTCAGGTTCCTCCCTACCACATTGAGCCCCGCGTATTGCGTTTTGGACGAATCGCTTATGTCGCAGCTGGACGACATACACGCAGCTGGACCACTCAAGAAGAAAATGAAGAGCGAGCGAGAAATTGCGGAGATGCCTCTTGCCGCGATTGCGAAGGTGATGCGGGATGAGGATGGCGTTTCAATCAAGCTCCATCGATGGCATCGGCGGAAATATCCCGACTCGTTCACCGGCTTCGACTTCGTTTCTTGGCTCGTGCGGGAATTCAGAGATGTTTCTTCAAGGGAACAGGCTGCGGAGTGGGGAGCGAAGTTACTTGAGCAAGGGCTCTTCACCCACTGTACCGGTCGTCACGGTTTCTTGGATGGGTGAGTTCCTTCGTTGTGGAGCCCGATGCGAATACCAATGTGATTCGAATAGACACTACTTCTATCAACTTTGCGGGGAGTACATCACAGTGAGCACACCTCGAGGGGGCTGGTTCAGGGGAACTCGTCATACATCGACCGAAGATAGCTTGATTGGACGAGGGTATTACCCTTCTAGTCAGGGCAAACCGAGCGGGGTTAGTCCAAAGCGAACCAGGAAACGCCTGATTCTCACACAGAGTATGATTATCGATGTGGACCCAAGCAAAGTGAGCACCAACTGCTTTTGGTCACCTCACGTCGAATGTTGACTGCGGTTGTGTTCGATAGAAAAGTGACCAGGCGGAGTCTGTTATCCTCCACCATGATATCATACAGAATCCGGGGACAGTCTTCCATTTCGAGCTACAGTGGATCGGATCCACTGCTCGCTGTATCGAGGATACACTACGCCAGTGGAGCAGAGCGATTGAGCGATATGGATTGAAGCTCGTGGAGGCGTATGTGACCGAAATAGGTGACGTCAGGGATCGCAACGCCTTCCAATCTTGTTTCCCGTTACGCCTCGCCGTGCCCCCTCCGATCGTACCAGACCTGGAAAAGAGGATCCCAGAATACTCGCAAGCAACACACTACTTCGAATGCGCGCTTCTGAGGCGATTTGGGTTTATCATCGATATCGAGGCGATCAACATGTACCCTAAGGACGTCGACGTGGGATACTCTTATCGTCGAGCCCCCTTCAAATACTCCCAGTTCGTTCACCGGTCCGGAGTTGCGTTCGTGCAGGTATTGGGAGGTTCTCAAGGGTTTCTTTTCCTGACGAACCGGCTTATGGGCCCCGGACGGATGGGAGCAGCGATAAAGAGCAGAGATTATAGGTCCGCTGAAGCCGCCGATGAGATCCGGGCTAAGCTTCAGGAGCTTTGTTCCGATGAGGTGGCATTGATGAAATTCTATGACGAGGAGCTTGCTGCACTCGGTCCTGATGATCCGCCCCCCTTGAGTATATAGGTCCTTTCTTTGAAATATAACTGGTGTATTTGACTGATGCAGCGGGGAATATGAGTGTCCGACTGTCCATACGTGTACGTATCAAAGAGTGGGCTACGATACGGAGCCCGCACTAACAATTACTTCGCGACCGTTACTCCGCACCGAACGCCTGAGTGGGTCCCTTGACAAAGGTTTCCGCATGTCTGGATGAGATCAGTGGTGCGAACAGACCGAAGACGCGTGTAAGAACTCACCGAAGGCGTCCTCCTCGTCCTTCCCACCCTTGCCAACCCCAAGTGATCCATAATACTCCCTCACTCTCCGATATATGCTGTAGCCGAAGCCTTCGTACATGCTTATTGCGAGTGCGTTATTACACCGCACGTAAAGATCGACGAAAAATCCCTTGTAAGGTTCATTTGAGACAAGTTCTAAACGATTGACCATGCTTCGTGCGAGCGAGAGACGACGATACTCGGGCGCGACTGTCAATGCTGTTATATGGCCGTGCCATTCTGTCGACGCGCCTTCGGCCTTTCCGAGGACTGTGGCGAGGTTGTTTGTGTGAGATCGATAAGAGAGTCAGTGAAGCGCGTACTGTAGCCCATCATACGACCACTGGGTGCTTCTTGTGCACAACACAGATCAGGCCATCGGGAGAGATACGAGAGGTAGAAGCTGATGCCGTACTACAGATACGAGAGTCAGGGCTCTCAGGGGAGTCGAATCGAACGTGCGATTGGTACTTACTGTCTCCGTCCATACATCTAGGTTGCTTGTGGGGGCACTTTAGACAATTCCGGGGGACTGAAACCGGAACTTACATGTTGTTAAATTTGAACATGTCAGTCGCCAGGAAGGGTCTAAGTACGCTCATTTTTCGTCGGGAAGAGTCGTAGGAACGGGGAATCTGGGGTTGATGTCTGAATCAGGCACAAGGACAGACAAGGAAGAGCTGTGTGCGTGTTTCCTAAACAAGCGAGGCAACTTTGCCAGGTGATAAGCTTTGGAGGACACGTCAATCAATTGAACAAGAATCTCAGATTTGGCAGGTGAGTGCATGTGTGGATGTAAGGTTGTACAAGTTTTTTTGGATCGTGCAACATCACGAGTTTTATTTGTTCTCATTGTGAAGTCATTCGATAGTATACATCACTCTGCCACTGACTACATACAGTAGCATGACCCAGGCACATACTGTTGGCACCCTTCGATCCTAACATGGACAAACAAGGTCGCAGTGCACGGAGTCTCACACGTTTGGCCCAACCACGTTCTATACAGCTCCCGAGACCCCTGGACCCGTATTCTTCGTCTGCCTATTTTCTTGTCTTCTTCTCTGTATCAATGTATCAGCAGTTTTCTGCTAATCCACCCCCTGACTATGGACACAACTCGCTGATGGGGTCCCTCGCCGCGGGACCTAGCACGGTCGCTCCTCATGCAACCACGACGACGACGACACCTACTTCACATCAAAAGCCACCACCGTTGGTCGCAACCGGCGATTGGGCAAACGAACTGGTCCAGCTGGCCAAAACTGCTGAATTAAAGTAAGTTGGGCTGGCCAGAATGCCATCCACATCGAACATATGAGCATCCACCGTCGTCTTCTTAGCTTCTCAGTTCTCTCGTTGTTTTTCAGCTAACCGTCTGCGGTGGCGCCTAGGAAACATTCTCTGACCCTGCAGCTCCATACCGCACATATTGTATCCGCACACGCGAGTCTCGAACAGAAGGACAAGGCCATTCAAGATATTAGAGAACAGAAAAACAAGTAGGTCCACCCTTACACTGATCGGGTGCACCATATCATCCATCACCGCTACCCTTTCCTCGTCACCTTGTCACTTGGAGGTTTCATTCGGACTGTGTCCTGATCCATTTTCCCGTCCTTCTGTAGACTTGACAGCGAAAGAACACGACTACTTAATGCGCTCGCAGAGGTTCGAGCTTTCACTTGCAAGGAGTATCTCTACTGATCTTGGCGTCTATCCGTCCATCAGATAAATGCAGATCGTGACAAGGTAGTTGTGCTCAAGTCACATGAATGATTGTCCAATGTGACCTTGTCATATTCTAGGCTGACCTTCTTGAAGCATCCATCTCACGAGAGTACGCCTCCGCTCCGCGTTCGGTCATTAGGATGCTAAAAGCGGCGTTCTAGATGTGCGGACCTCCGTCAACAGATCTCTGGTCTGCAGGATGGAGAATATGCGGCAGCCAAGGCAGAAGTTGACCGACTGCGTCAAGAACTTGGCCAACCGCCTTTACCGCCTTTACAGGCAACTTTAGATGAGAAGACATCCCAGTGAGTATATGCTATAAACTCTTGTGGCGCCGGCCTTTGTTGGTACCGTATTCGTGGGTTTGTGGTTTCGACACGGTGCCCTAGTGTGCGAACCTCTTTCTGGGCACGAACGTTAACCATAGATGGGTAGTGCGGGGCGCCCCTCCTATTCCCATCTTGTCTCCCTTCTGCATTCTATTATCAAAAGTGTGGTCACACTGACTTCGTGTCTGAAACTTGTTATTTTAGGTACTTGCGTACCCGCCGAGTAAACGGAGAGAAACGGGATGCTAGCGACATTGTGCAGGATGCGCCGGCCGGTGTCACCAAAAGGCCCAGAGGACGGCCGAAGGGAAGCAAGAATCGTACAAGCAAGTCAGGTGGAAATGCAGCCGGAGGTGCGGGGACACCAGCTGGTTCTTGAGCGTAGTGAATTCGGAATGATACCCTCTCATGTGAATCCATGATTGTCGCATGTCAGTAGGAGGGAGCGATGATCACATGTAGTTGATAACACCCGGATAGATCGCAGGTGTATCTCGGTTAGGCGGGTTAGCGAGGTGTATTGTACAGTAACGTCCTTGTATGGTGTAAGTCGGCCGAATATTTGTAAACCGTTGTTTTCGTGCATGTCAAATTATAAATGATACTCGAGCACATGAGATGTTTTATAGAGTGGGGGTAAGTACACTCGGACTGAACCCAAAAACAAGCTCCTCAGATGCATCGCTCGTCGAAAGCCGAAAGTCAATCCGATCCTCCACGGATATGTTTCAGTCATTAGTTCTCAATGAAAAATTAATCGGGCGCTGCCGTAGGGGGGATAGTTCGGGAAAGGCTTATGTGGGCGTATGTTGAGTCAACGTGATTGGTCCAGGCTAAGTATACCCTAGGGAGTGAAACATCGATGATGATGCCAGAATGCGTAATATAGCGATACTGATCGATGAGTCGTCCATGCGCCTGGAGGGCTACCAAACGACGAAAGACAGTCAGCAAACGCCGAAGCGATGCCGTAGGATGTTGGCATGATGGTCCAGTAATGCTAGGTTGGTTGGGCCATATACGGCTGTGTTTAGTCATAGTGGGGAAGGACTTTGTCAAACATGCATCACACCTCAATAAGCCGAGAACTCGGAAGAGAGAGACTACACATGAAATTGAAAGGAATCCGAAGTCGGTTCGGTAAGCTCTAGCAGATGTTATTCTAGCGAGAATCGATACTCTAGAAGGACTACGAGTGTGCTACTAGCGTGAGTGACTAGGAGGTGGTAGGAAAGCCGAGGAGGTCTATCATGATTGAAAGACAGAAGCTTGGTGGAATGAATTATGGATGACGCGCTGAGATCGGGGGAGTGAGACCGTCTTACAAGTTGGGGGCTACGTCAGAGCTGTCGTGGTGATACGCAGCCGGTCGGCCGGAGTGCTGTGCCGATTCGGATGGTGATTCAAATCCAAATATGGTAACTGTGCGTAAGCGGGTGCATCGGCTCGGAAAGTCGGCTTTGCTTAGCGAACTGACTCGGAATCGAATGCTGTTAATCATCTTTCCCTCGTCACTTGTTTCCTTTCCCGATCAAGTCAGATTCACCCCTTCCACTCCTTCCCCTTTATAATCCGGCCAAGTCATGTCTCCCCTTCCACATCCCCCCCAAGCATTCCAAGTCCATTCCAAGCAATCATGGGAGCTTCCCCTGTGCACCACGCTAGCCTCGTAGACCCTGCTCTACACTCCCCTGCTCTACTTGACCTCCTCGACATCAAACTATCCAGACCCGTCATAGGTATGTGTTCACCACTGCTCGCTTGGGCCACCATAAGCTAACCCCCTTTCAGAATTTGTGGTCGACTCTGTTGTCGAGACAGTTGATTATGCCATGGGCCGCCCATCTTCATCTCATCGTGGTCGTGCTATTTCCCGTCGTTCAGAGCACAGCGAATTCGCCACCTTCGCCCATAACGTGCTCACTCGCGCTGAAGTTACCATACCCACCATCCTCGTATCGCTCGTGTACATTGACCGAGCCAAGCCACATCTCCAGATCGCCCTCGAAGAATGGGCGTGCGAGCGCGTTTTCCTTGGCGCCGTAATGGTCGCCAGCAAGGTACATTTACCTTTTTCCCTTCCCATGTGACAACAGTTTCCTGACTTTTCTTCCCTTTCTAGTATCTGAACGATTCAACTCTAAAGAACGTTCACTGGGCACTTTGTACCGGTGTTTTCGGCAAACGTGACGTGGGTCGAATCGAGCGCGAGTTTCTCGATGTACTCGATTTCGAGCTTTCCGTCACCGAAGATGACGTTCTCAGTCATCACGATTCCCTCTCTGCCATCACCCTTCCCTCTCACAACTACCACCGACACCCGGTTCCCCACACCCGAAACCACTACCGCGTCACAAGCCACGTTATCTGTCCAGACCTGGATCCTTCCAGCCCCAAATCATCTTCCTCTGGGAGCACCCCAGAACCACTCACACCGGAACCACTCATGGCCCCTTCGTATTTGTCTGTTCCCAAGCAGTACCATGAGAACGTAGACTTCTCTACCACTCAGACGGTACCGATCCCACAAAAACCATCTCAGCGTTTGCCATCCACGATGGACTTACTCCGCGTTTTCCCTCTTCCTGTTTCTCATTCGACTCTTCCATATCCACAACCTTCTACGCCATCGCACAAGCCACACCATCGTTCTTCACATCTTACTTATTATCCAATGGCACATGTACACGCATAGGCCTTTCCTTCTCCTTATCAGTCTGGTGATTCATTGTTGTGGTGTCGCTATATTTTTTGACTCATACCACAATCCTTTTGCGTTCTGCATCTGTTTGCACTACTATACCAAAGGCAATACTACTACTCTTACTCTAGATTAATCACCTGTGTGTGTGAATGAAAAGCAGTGCGTAATTAAACTAAATACCCTTGGTATCAATTGCTGGAGAGTGAGCGTAGCTGTTTGCTGGATTGTGCACGTTCCTTAGATCTGGACGGCCTCGTGCACGGAAACCGGCAGGGAGAGTCTTCCTGACTCATCGGCCGGCGTAAAACGTCTCAGGCTGAATCAGTGCATGACACTGCATATGTAACCTTTGACGTTGAGTCGGCGAAAACGACGGAGAATGATGAAAGCTGCTGACTCACACCCACTTATATCAGCCCAGCTGGACCGGTAACTATTCTCCAATCGCGCGTCGTCTTTGCAATCAACCACCCTGCCAAGTCGGAGACTCGTGGAAGGCCAGTCCGTTGGCTTGGAAGAAATGCCCCCACGATGGTGACTCGGGCGTACGACCCTGCCGATTTCACTTGGTCGACAGGACGTACGCCGTACGCCGTTTGCAGCTGGTGAAACTCCACTGCCCTCCCGACGGGACGAATTACTGTATATCGGATGACTTGGATTGATTCATTCATGGAACGACGCCGATGTCGTACATACTTGCCAATTGGATTGGCTTGGCAGCCCGGCGCCGTATATTTATTATCGGCCCACTACAGCTGCGAATACAGCTATTTTAGCAAACATTTTCTCTATCGACGTTACAAGACGACAAGTCAGTATGTGCTACGTGTTTTTTACACAGCAGAGTAGCAAGCTGCGCGTTCCTTCCGCTCCCTCCATCCGTTCTCCTTCCAGCCACGCAATATTGCTGCGTCGCATGCTGAAAGCACAGCTGCATTACAAATTTGGTTTTGTGCTGAGCTAGGAACTCCTGTCAGGAGCCTGTCAATCTGCACGCCAATCATACTGGCCGCCATGATTCTTACTTCCCATCAGTATGTATGTTACTCTTCTGCGGGGCTCCGCAGTTGACTGCCATTGCCAACTGGCGTGAGTTCGAATGTGCCCGTGTAAACTAACTGAGCTGTGTCAGTTCAACTTCATGCTTCGAGCTTGTCTTGCTGTGCATCGACTGCTGATGGAGCAAGTGCTGTGATCGCGATTAACGCGGGTGTTGGACTCCCTACGGGGGGGGCTAGATCCCAACAATTCGTGCTCGTGTTTAGGAACGCTCCTGCTATGTACTCCCGCGATCGCCATACGCAGGTTTCACTTTTGATCACCCAGCTTCCCCCTCCAGCGTGCAATCAAATTCGGGGATCACCATCCCCCGAGTCCCTCGATTTAACCTGGAAGTACTTGTTCCCAATCTATTACTACAAACGGCTATACATGCCCTCCAAAAACGCTCCAGCGATACACACAAGTCTGTACCGTACCTTGGTGTGGACAGAACGAACGCTCGACTTCAGGTTCCGAGTCTTCATTTAGTGTCTTTCACCTCCTGGTACCTATCCAAGACCTTCCGGGAGTCGGAAAGCTCCATGGCCACTTTGACGAACTTGGATCAGGACGGAACGTGCATGATCAATCGATCTAAGCACGCACGCCACACTGCTAGCCAGTTCCTCGCCCTGATAGGTCTCGAAAGGTACATACCGTACCCACAGACTACAGTGCCACAGACCAGAATCGAACCACCAAGTAGAACACGGAGTTGATCAGTCCTCATCGCCCCACCGCCGCTCCGCGCCTGGCCCGTTTCTTCGTACCTTGCCACTATGTTCGCTTCTGCTCCGATCAGTACCTCGACAAGACTCTCTTGGAATCCAATCTAATCCCAGATCAGCACCAGCGTATCATGTCGTAACATAATTTATCAAAGTACCATATGTACATCCTTCTCCTCCTTCCATATTTACGGTCTCGTACGGCGTTGAAATAAGTTTTATCGGGCTTCTCGTGCCAGTCGGCATCCTTGGATCCGGGCTATACCGTTGGGAACACTTTATTCCCGTCTACTATGTATACTTCTTCTCGGGTGCGAACAAATGGTCGGATTGGACTTGGGCGCTCTTCAATCAATTCAATCAATCATCGGGGTGAACGGGCTTCCAAGTTTCTAGAAACTCGAGCCGGTCGAAACCGGTCGTGATCCCGTGCTCTTCGTTCAAGTTCACGCGGTTCGGTTACTTCGGTCGCCTAATGGAAGCGTGACTTCAAGTATTGAATGTGGCACACTGGTTTATTTCTATTCTTGAAACCGGGGATGTCGAGTTTGACTGGGCCCTTTTGGTCTTTATTCGATAGTATCGATACATACTTTTATTTATCAATGCTCGCGAGATATACATAAGGAGGGTGATGATGAGCATGTAAGAGGTTACAGTTGAACGTTGAACGATGACACAGGACACAACATCGAGGGGTATAGTTTCCTAGTGATACTGAAAGAAGAGCCATACATTGGTATATTGGTGACAGTGCACGGCGTGTGCTGTTCCAACGTCAAGGAATATAGATCTTGGAGTATCCTTCCACGCTATCACAATTGTTAAATCATTGTCCCGAACGCACATAGTCAGCAGTCACTTACCTGGTTCGACAGCAAGGGCACGTGTGTTTCACAGCAGACGAACGAGAAGCCAAATTCTCTCGACAGTCGTCGCAGAGCGCAAGACATCTATTAATATACGTCAGCTGAGAGAGACAAGTATAGATTTCAAAGGTTACGCACCGGCACGGCCAGCAAATGATCTGCCGGGGTTCAGCTGTGCAAATGACACAGTTTCGTCTAGCATCACCGAGTGCATCTCCTGCGTGCGAGGCTGTAGATGCTGGCCGTCGGTTTTGGATCACTTCCGTCCATTCGTCTCTGTTACTGTAACGCGACGAGCTGAATGGTGATCCAGATACCAACTGGTTAAAACGTCGTCGCGTGAGAGGGGACGACGAATGATCGGCCAAATGGGCCAATATATGAGAGGCAGATGCGGATGTCGAGACAGTAGAGGTGAGGTCTGCATACAGACCGACAGCTTCTACCTGATCGTCGTGATGAGCATCCTCTCCGTCATCCGAACGTGACGAAAGGGAGCTGGATGAATTGGAACGTGACCGAGGGGTCGGTTCGTATTCATCGTATTCGTCATCACTAAGTTGCTCTCCGCGAATGAATTTATCATATAGGTCTTGGTCGCCGTCTGGTTGGCTCGGTGGCTGGTTATCGGACGAGGTTGTGTCCTCAGAATCCACAGGGGATGTAGGGTATGCGCGAGGTCTTCTCCTTACAAAATCCCATAAAAGCATGTAAAGTCCCTTGAGAAAACGCGCCACGCCGACATTGAACCTGACAAATTCTCGATACCAAGCCAAGTCTAGCCAGAGATCGCCGTCATTTGAAGTTGCTTTCACATTCTTGATCTCGTTTGCAAAACCCTTTCTGGCTTTACGTTTCTTTCCGTATGGTTCGTAGGGATGTGAGATCGATGAAACACCGAAGCGACTGAGTTCCACGGTGGGGGCTTCCATCTTTCCAAGGGAGGGAGGCATGGCCGTCACGCCGCCGACTTCGTTGCCGAAGCCAGCGACGCTAGACGTTTCGAGACTCGCCGTTCCCATGCGAAGAAGGGCGATGGAGAAGTCTTCTTCGAGTCTTGGTAATAGAGCGGCGTGGTGACCGAATAGTGGCCTTGTCACAGATCCTTCTGCAACAATCTGGGTCAGGACATTGAGGAAAATAGCTAGGAACGTTACGAAGAGGAGGACTGATTCGAAGAGACAGGGCAAATAATTAAGAAGTGGGTAGGTGGAATCCGAGAACCAGAGGACCCAGTGAAAATGAATGAGAGAGATTATGGATACAATGGCGGATGGGATGAGACGATGAGTAGACCATCTCTGTTTAATGCTGAGATAATGTACAATGGTGAGCTATGAAGAGCACTTCAGGCTTGAACATGACAGGGTAAGCGTGAAGACCGACCTGCAGGAGAGGGAGGAGGATGGTGAAGACAATATGCTTATCGGGTCTGGATGGAACACCTTCCAGTTTGAGGCCATGTGTCATCGGGGATGAATATATGTGCAATAGAAACGCATAACCGAGCTTAGGAGACGTGAGTGAGGGGGATATGGATAACACGCGTCTTATGACACACCAAATTGAATGGAGAAGCGCTGTTATTTGAACCCTCCAAACCACGAGTAAGGGCTTCCACGCAGAGAGCACCGCATACGGAGCAAAATGTGAACCAGCAGAGTGAGGCTGCTTCTTGTTGGGCTACCCACATTCCTAGAGACTGAAACCAGGGTAAATGATAATCGGGGAACTTGTTTGCAGTCTGTGCGAGTGTTGTTGTCCATAGAAGGAGCGACTTTGATAAGAAATAGAGGGATGGGAGCCGTAGGGTGAGACGGACGAGTGAAGAGGAGAGATCGAGGGGAAATACGGTGCGATAAAGCACCTGAAAGATAAATCTGTGTCCCTGTGGCGGCCTAGGAAAGCGGTATATTCTGTGGCGGGGTGGTACCACAATGTTCTGTATACGATGCATGAGGACGGCCTGAGATTGCATGTGAACATTGAAAGGAGAGAGATAAGAGGATTTTACCATGAGGATGATTCCGACGATATACCCAGAGGTTAGGAAACCCCATGGTCCTGGAAGAGGAGCGATGTTCGGTGGTGGTGAGTGAGCGACGAGGATGGAGTCTGTTTCGAATTCGTGCACTCGTGCAGAGTTGAACGCGGGTGCGGTGTTCTCGTCGAGGAGTTGATTGAACCTGCGAATGCGTGCAAGTAGACGAGATGGATATGCAAGTAATTTCCTTGGATTTGCGAGGGTTGCTTGTGCTATCGAGGACATGGCCAAGTTGAAGGAACGAGGCTTAGTCCCGCCGAGGGTGCATATTCACTTCAATCTCAGATTAGTCAGTCCTCGGTCTGCCTTCGTCTTACTCTAATACTTATTGGTCTTTAACTCTAATTCATGTTCAGGTTCAGGCCTTTGGTTAACAAACCATGGAACAATTCACGTACAAGATGGATTTCTACCGCACACTTCCATCCAGTAGTTAGAGACTTTGCCCGCTCACTCGCAGTCAGACAGCCTTGTCTCCCCGTACCATCCAGCAGCGTATCCGTGCTTCATGAACCCCCTGCGTTCTACTCAAAGTTACTCGTCGGTACGCGCCCATGTTATACCCGGCACACTCTCATTTGCAACAGGAAATCATTCGTCGCGCTCGTAGAAGAATCTTTCTCTCCTCACTCTACATTGGCTCATCTGAACACGAACTGGTGCGTCCCCCCCTCGACGCGTTCACTTGTTCTTACCCTGTTCAGTTAGCTGCCCTCAACACGGCATTACGCGAAAACAGCAACCTTCACGTCTACCTCACCCTTGACTACAACCGTTCCACGCGTCCCGGTCCATCTTCTCCCGTCCTCGCTCTTCTCCCGCTTCTCCATAATCATGGCAGCAGAGTACACATAACTTTGTTCCGAAGTCCCAAGCTCAGCGGGACAATGACAAGAGTCGTCCCACCTCGTTTCAACGAGGGTTGGGGCACTTGGCACGCAAAAATATATGGCGCAGACGACCAAGTTATCATTGGCGGGTGAGTCTTCCCACTTCATCCATTGTCTGCCATTTCGAGCTCAGTGTCATTCCATCTGTCCAGTGCTAACCTTAATAGGTCATATTTCACGAACCGACAAGACCGCTACCTTCATTTTGCGGGTCAATCCCATCTCGCAGACTATTGCTTCGACTTTCTACAGATAATATCGTCCTTTTCCTACAAGTTAACCTCATCGGGCACAGCTGCCCCTTTAATGAATTGGCCGGACTCATCCATTCAGCCTTGGAAAATACAATCTAAAGTGGAGCAAGCCTTGGCGCACTTTCAAGCTTCTCGTCTGCAAACGTCCGCTTCTTCGAATCTGAACAATGGTTCGGCTACCGAGGATACTATCCTATTTCCTATCATACAAGGGGGGCAGTTCAATATTCGGGAAGAGGAACGAATGTTGTCGATGCTTTTTGACCATTTGACCTCTCATCAGTCTCAGGGCGGTCCTACTCCTGCCATGACGTTAACGAGCGGATATTTCGGACTTTACAAGCCATACCAAGACCTGATTCTGAAATCCCCCTCTGCATGCGATGTCATTATTGCTAGTCCCAAGGTACGAGCGTGTCCCTTTCCCTCGCTCAATCACGCTTATTTGGTGTCGCTGGATCTACAGGCAAATGGCTTCTACGGGTCAAAAGGACTGTCTGGGCTTATACCCGAAGGCTACACCCTATTAGAACAGAGATTCATGCGTGCCGCTCGCACTGCCAGTCGACAACCGGGTACCAGTGAGAATGCTGTCACTCTCTCCGAATGGGAAAGAGAGGGCTGGACGTACCATGCCAAAGGTGGTCTGCCTCATTTTTGGCTTCACGATCAGAAATACTCACATTTCCCAGGCATCTGGCTGTCCCCGTCGAAAGAGAGTCTCCCAGCATTAACGTTGTTTGGCTCGACAAATCTTAACTCTCGCTCCGCGAACCTTGATACGGAACTTTCCTTCATGATGGCCACTTCATCAAAGGGTCTACAACAAAGTCTGTATGACGAGGTTAGCAATTTGCGGCGATGGGTGGGCCCATGGAGAGGAGCCGAGCGGAATGTTCGTTGGAGAACCAAGGCGATCGTTGGGCTAGTCAGTGGAATGCTCTAATTTGATGTTACATACTTTATTACTGCTCATCCCACCTCAATACATCTCTCGCTTTTCTGGGTATTCATTTGTGGATCCATGCAACTCGCAAATCTGTCTGTGCACAAGAGACAGGGCGTCGTACGTATTTATGAAACAAATAGCTGGATTTCCATCAGGCATCTACGCAATATTACTTTGAGCAAGTGCGAGCATCGCGGGTGGCGTACGGGTCGAGCATACAGTAATTATTAACATGCATCTGTCCTGCTCACGACTCGGGCTGAGCCGTTCCAGAAGCCGAACTGGATGGAGGAGGTCCAGGCTCTGCAAGTCGAGGAGAATCACGCTCCGCTTTCTTCTTTTCACCCCTGCCATTGCTTTGAATGGGAGGCGTGACGTACTCGAACTTTCTTGTGTCGAGCGTCAGTGTGACGGGGCCCTATCACAACGGGTGGCGTGCACCGGCTTAGTTCGTGTATGCAATATGATGCGCCAACCAGCTTGCCGTACCTCGTTTGTCAAGCTCACGTTCATCATGGCACCAAACTGTCCATCTATATGACATAGGTACGAGATCAGAAACCATGAATTTGTGGCGCCGTGACGAGATTCAATGAAAAGGGCTCACCCTTGATACGATCTGGAACGTAAAACCGTCTCATCTTGTCTAGAAACACGGTGTACATCTGACGGGACAATTCCGAGTTCTAGCCATCATGATCACGATCATCACACGACGTGAACGGTCACAGTGAGCAGTGGCACGAACGCTTGAGCGGTCTAGAATTGAATCGGGGGGAATGGTGGCGTACCATGGCTCGGTGGAAATCTGGCTTGTTACCCTTGGTCGTGTTGGCTAGCAGGGTGAATTGAGAGACACAGAGGACTTCGCCCGCGATATCCTTTACGCTCGCCTTCCACATTGCACCGTTCGCGTCGTCGAATACGCGTATATTCAATCTGTGAAATCATTGTGAGCAGAGTCAGTTGAGGTGATGCCGTTTTCAAGCGGATGAGACGGCTACTGTACATTTTATTGCAGAGACTCTCTACGTCTGCTGGCGTGTCATCTGCCTTACCAAGACGTGTTTTAGCGGAAAGGCTGGTGATGGAGAGGTAGAGCACGCGTACCAGTGCCGATCCCGACGAGGACCATCAGTCCTCGTGATATGTTGGAGATCACTTTGCCATCGACTGCCAGTCGTGAGCCAAGTTACCCACCGGTAGCTGGGTTGGCTGTACTACTCACCAGCTACGGATGCCGAGGTGACACGCTGTACCACTGCTCGCATAGCGTCGCGGTTGTGGTGAATATGGTGGAAAGAGTCAAGGGAACTCGCTGCTCGTCAACGTGTCAGTTGCCAGTGACTCACCCGAGCCGAGCTGTGACGCATTTAATCCTACAATCCTGTCTTATGGACAGCGCGATCTATTGAAGCAGGTAAATGAGGGGTACTAGGTGATATAGCAGTAGTAGATATCAGAACGATAACGTAGTTTTCGTCTCTCTCGAGTTCGCACAGGGGAAGGACTATCCCCTACTCACTACTCAGTCCTCCTCAAGTTGGATGACACCAGCACCCAAGCACCAATCACCAAGGTAAAGGATCGCAAACTGCCCAGGTGCAACTCCCCTCTGTGATTCATCAAATACAATGTGCAATCCTCCGGCATCCCTGCACTGTATGAATGGACCGTGCGGAATGACGACGCATATCAGGCTTACCTGTGAACGGTACATGGCACATCGGTCATGCGATGTCGATACTTGATGGTTGCTCTGAGACCTGAGGCCTTTGACACATCTTCTGGTGGACTATCAGTCCATATCCAACTGAATTCAGGAATACGGAAACTCTTGACAAATAACGCTGGATGGTCGCTGCAGACTCCATTATAAGCAACGATGACAAGGAGGCAATCAGCATGACTTACCCTCCAGGCACGACAAATATAGTGTTTCTCCTTATATCTTTCTTGGCTGCATACATCTTACATGGCATACCAGGCATCTTGGCTCCTTGACCGATGGTATAACTCCATAATCCTTGATGAATGCCTACTTCCTCTCCTGTAGCCAGATCTACAATAGGCCCATGCTTGGGTTCGACGTATTGTGCTGAAAGGCTATAAGCCGCCGAAAATCACGAATAAATAAACTCACCAATGAAGTCACTGAACTTCCTCCTCTCTCCGACGAAGCAAATACCCATGCTCTCTTCCCTCGTTGCCGTCGGTAGCCCCCATTTTACAGCAAGCTCTTTCACTTCTGTCTTCATCATTCCTGAAAGAGGGAACAGAGCACGGGAAAGGCTTCTCTCGGAAATAGAGGCCAAGTAGTCCGTCTGATCTTTATTTTGGTCAACGGCTTTCAATAGCCTGGGACGCGGGTTATGGGGATCTTCTAACACCCAGTCTTTGTGAGCATAGTGTCCTATCACGATCTGGTTCAGCTTTCTCCGTAGGCGAATCGAACGAGGGTAGATACCTGTCGCGAGCCAAGGGACTTCCGAGAAACCGAGGCTTTTCGTAAAACTGTCCATGAGGGCACCAAACTTGACCTCCCTACGTACAAACAACTAAGCAAGCAAAGTGGTGGGCGAAACAGGATAGCATTACTTGTTACACCAGACGTCGGGGTTAGGCGTAAGTCCAGCGTTCCAGAATCTTACGGATGGCTCAAACACTCTGAGCCAGTATTCTCGACTGAGATCGATCTGTTTCAGGTGAGATGATAACCACCGGGCTGAACAACGTGTGCGTACCATCTTGACAGGTATATCGAGCATCCGACAGACCTTTTGTACATCTCGCCAGTCTTTCTTCCATTCACATCCGTCATCACTCCCTGACTCGTCGCGTGTGTCCCAATTTCGCATGAAGATGGCAGACAAATCATATCCCTGAGAAATATATTCAGACACGAAACAAACGGGGTACATTTGAACTGACCTGGTCTAGTAGAAGCTTTGCAGTCACGGAGGAGTCGACACCTCCGGACATTGCCACTACGACTTTCACAGAGTGTTGATACGATTTTAGCCAGATGGAAATGCTCACTCACCTTTGTCACCTTTTGAAGGCGCAGTTTTGAATTCCGCATAGTAATTTCTAACTTGTAGTTTTCTACAACGAGCAGGACAGCGTCGGAAGAGGGTGAGCATGAGTCCGAGGTGTGACAGCGCAAGTGTCTGTGACGCAACTTGGCTCTAAACTAGTACTAGCCGATACTAGTACCCAGCTTTATCAACGAACCACTGAACTTGTCAAGTTCAACCAAAAAGACCAAGAAATGGTCGTCGGAACAAAGACTGAAGGTGAGTATCACATCTATATCACCCTCAGCCCCCGATTAACACCAGTACAAGGCCCGTCACAGGCAGAAATCCTGTTACGAGTCACCTCTGCGATCGCCGCAGAGTTGATCAAATCGCAGGATGCAAATGAGACAGTCTCGCTGAACGAGCTTCGCGCGAAGATGTCCAAGAAATTCGGATTCGGAGGTGTACCGAGGCTGGTTGATATCATTAGTGCCATTCCAGATGATTACAAGAAGGCACTTCTGCCAAAGCTTCGCGCAAGACCGATACGGACAGCGAGTGGGGTACGTTTGTTTTACCGGATTCTAGATTCGATGTTCCTTAGTCTGCTTTGCCTAGATCGCGGTTGTTGCGGTGATGTGCAAGCCACATCGATGTCCACATATTGCCATGACAGGGAACATTTGTGTGTAAGTAGATGGGATTCTGGAAAGAAGCCGTTTCTAACATATCGCGTAGCTACTGTCCAGGTGGACCTGATTCGGATTTCGACTACAGCACGCAAAGTTATACTGGCTACGAGCCCACGAGTATGCGTGCCATCCGGGCTCGGTACGATCCATATGAGCAAACGAGAGGTCGAGTTGAGCAATTAAAAGCCTTAGGTCACAGTGTCGACAAGGTCCGCACACAGTCATTGCGTGTCGTCGTGGATGTCCAACTAAACGACACTATGCAGGTAGAATTCATCATTATGGGAGGCACATTTATGAGCATGCCAGAGGACTATCGTGCACAATTCGTTGCTCAGCTACACAATGCGCTATCGGGATTCACAGGTTTGGACATTGATGAAGCAGTCCGGTATTCGGAACAGAGCAAATCAAAAGCCATTGGTATTACCATCGAGACACGGCCAGACTATTGTCTACGCCCCCACCTGAGGCAAGTCCCTCATATCCGGATCATTGTTGACGCGATATAACCATCTATATTCGCAGTCAGATGCTTCGATACGGTTGCACACGTCTAGAGATTGGAGTTCAGTCGGTTTACGAGGACGTCGCAAGGGATACCAACCGTGGCCTCACAC
>JBBPJZ010000371.1:0-22209 GCA_038089015.1 Chalciporus aff. trinitensis | reverse complement strand
TCTAATTCACAGCATCGACCTGGACTTGAATGCCCGGCTAGAGTACTTCACCCTCGCAGTTGGAAATACCAAGTCCCATCCGGTCACCGCCGGTGGCAGACACGAGACTGCTATTGCATTCCTCACGGACCTTGAGGAAAAGCTCGATGTGGCACAAGTACAACTCGAGGTATACAATACACTCCTTCCTCACGCCAGTGACCCCGGTGAGGAAGGTCGCAGAATAAGACTATTGAGCAAACAGCTATTCACCATCTCAGAGGTACGGATTTAGAGATTCCCCGAGACGTTTCCCTGACTAAAAACGCCAAGCTATACCAAATGTATGCGGAGCCATTCGACCTACCAGTCATGAAACTCCTCATACTTCACGTGTCAGAACACCGAGATGAACACGTGCTGCGTTCCATTTGGGACGCCATACACGATGGCGGTAGGAGGATTCTGGTTCAGAATATTTCCACCCCCTCAACATCACTTTAGCTATCGAAAAGGACGCGGACGCGCAGACTAACGCAGACCACATCATCGCGACCTTTGTCCCATTAGGAAAACGTTTCTATCCTTCCGAAAGTGCCTTCCCTTTGCGTAAGCCCAACTCTGGCTTTTGTGTGTTAGTGGCGCTTATCGGTTCCTTTGCAGGGCGTATCGCGGGAATGCTGGTCGATTTTTCTCTAAAAAATAGAGATCAGCTCCCAACAGGCTGGGCACCCAGGGTCCTGGTTCAGTGCGGTGTGCCACATGCAGAAATTTGGGATGTTTTGCACGACATGTACGAGTCACATGTAAGTTTATGAGGTTCTCGCCTGAAATGTTTGCTGAGGCCATATGTCAGGTCCCCCCATTCAACCAACAAACTAGCGTCCAGGCAATATCCTCAGACATTGCTGTCCTGCTCAATGACTGGCTAGAAGAAGCCAAGCGACCGCAATCCTCTGCTGCACGTGCGGAACTACCCGTAGGACGGATAGACGTTGCAGTCAGCCAATACCTCACGGAACTTGACCCGAGCAAGGCTGAGACCAGAGTCATATACGAGGGCATCAAGCGCCAACTTCGGCGGAATTGGTAAACGAATGTGATTGCACTTACGTTGTACATAGCTATCTACATGCATATGAGAGTAATCGACCTGAAACTAACATGAAGTGCGGGAAACAATTCAGTTGACCTCAAGAATCGAATCTTCTGCCCAGGTTAAGAAACGCTCAGCGCATTTTCTTGTATAGCCGTAGACCTTAAATAAAGCTCTGGAAGGAAGTTGAGCTATAATCTCGGTGGCAGGAAATATCATTACTGACCTTGCGGCACCAATGATTATGAAGATGACGATCAGCGCGGCGGCTATATCCCTGTCGCTCCCTCTTCGGGTTCTGTTCCCTCTCCACCGGGCGATCCACTGTAGTGGCCCGATAAATGGCAGCGTCAAAAGCATGTGGATCAATGATCCGACTCCCACCATAGGGAGACCAAGGAGGAACCTGCGAACAAAACGACCGAGTAAACCAGGAGGGTCCGGAACACGTGGCGGAGCAGGCATCTGGAGAAGTCGTGGCAGGTGTAGCTCTGGTGGTAGAATGTCCTGGTCTCGAAGGATTCGAATACTAGCTCGGACGAGATCATGCGCCACCTCGATTGGGGAAACAAAGAAGTACGACGTGCCGAACACCGACTGCTCCTCAATCGAGGTGAGGAAGTAGCTAGTCACATAAGAGGAAAACATGACCAGGAGTGTGAAGAGGAATGTAGATAGTACGCCCACGACGACTGCAAACCTGTGTTGAGCGACGCAGGGTTGGAAAAACGGAAGGGACTAAGACCTGCCTGGATTGGTTCCCAAACCGAACGCCTTTGTCCGAGCAAAGCGGTAATGAAAGTGACATTGAGGGCAACGCCAAAAGGCGTTGCTGGAACGAGATGATAATCTCCATTTCTGCAGACATCTGACGTGAACGTACTTGTGCGTAATTGAGAAGGCAACCCTCTTGGCAAGTTGGACCTGGTGGTGCTTACGCTTATTGTACCTGTGCATAGACATGGCTTGAACAGCCTTCCTAGGGAGGGATCTGACTCGTCGCTATCAAAACAGATGCGACATTGTTTCTCCTGTTGGTTCGCGGCGCCAGGGGCACTTGGGGTGGGCTCGTCTTTCACTTGCTGTTCGTTGGACATATCGGTCTAGTCAAGGTCGAGTACTAGTAACACCGCCTACCGCCCAGAGCATAATACGAGTAAACATATAGACTAACGCACGATCTTGCTTACCCCTTACTACTCCTCAAGTACATATTTCTGTCAGCGGGGGTCAAGATCCGCCAGGGACGCTGATAATATTCACTGCCAGTGAATGTCTATTATGTGGCACTGAATCATGCATGTGATGCTGACTCGCATCTCATGCGCCTGGACAGTGTATTCAATATCCACTCTTGTGAGTACCATCTTCCAGTTCTCTTTCTTAGAGCTGTCTGTCCTGGTTGTGTGTCCAGCTGCAGGGGAGGCCGTGCTTATCATGTCCACTAAGGAGCAACACGTGGACAGAACAGGGCCATCTTTCGTGATTATTTTAGACTTTTTTTTTTCCAGCTCTGAACAGCCCGTCCCACTTGGTCAGCGATCATGCATCATGGGTCCCAATGGTCCCGTTTACGTCTGGGCATTCTAATCATTCCCGCTTTCTAGAATGTCCCGGAGGGGCACACCCCTCTGCCTCAATATGCGGAAAATTAATGCGCCCATAGTCCTTACTGTACATCAAATTTGCACCCTTTTCCCCCCAGCGCCAAACCCCTGGCGCCCGAGCTAAAACGAGAAAAGTGTTTAGCCAACGTTTTAGATGGTTTTACCTCTCTTGCTTTGATCCGTCAGGGAATGTCAGGGAATGTCAAGGATCGCTCACTTCGTCAACTGCCATTTCACGGTGCACCCTTATACGGAAGCTCCATCGGGGCTGGCACGTCAACTTCAGGAGGGTCATCAAGATTTTATTTGGCGCACGACTACAACGCGAGTAGAGAACCATATTGCTCCATATTACAACTGAAGTAAATTCTTCCATTGTAGTCGCTATCCTCCAGAGTCCTGAATCGTGTAAACCGCATGCATGTCCTACTCCAGCCTAGCGCTTGACTTTAGCGAGATATGGGGTACAGATCCCGATTAAGGGTTGAAGCGATTGTCAATAATAATCGTGCGTATTGTGACTCCTTCATGTAGCTGAGATTCCGTGGCGTGCTGGGCATTGACTTGACAGGAAGTAGATAGTGACCCGGCGAGATACTCATGTTCCCTTTTGTGTTCGTGAAGAGCCTGTGGACTGGCGTGTGGTGAGATAGCTTTCCTTGAGCATTATGCACTTGTCATTTCCCGAAGCTCAATTTAACATTTACTTTTAGGGGATGTCCTCAAAGAGTATTTTCCGAGATCGAACAGCAGAATCTCGAAGGAAATGCAATCGGTATCTTATACACTTTGAAGCTAATCGCTGTACATGTGTGAGTATCTTGGATAGCGATGCTCCGGTAAGTGGTCATTTAACACGCTGATGCTTTTTTAACTGATATTTGAGCTTGAGGCAGCGCGCAATGTGATATTCAAATTGCGCCTTATGGACAGAATGCCGAATACCGAGTGGGATGAGTCAGTCCTGTTCCACAATGAGAGGAGAACCTACTACCCTTAGCGACCGCAAATATTTTCGCCGTCATTAGTAGTGCAGCTGAGACAGGTTTTGACTTTGCAGCGAAGCCTGGAAGGCAAGAATCACAAGAGTCGCAGGCTTGTTACCGGCAAGTCCCGATATTTACCTTTCGAAAAAGTTGACTTGAACTTCCTCTAAACTTTTCCTATCAGTAAAACTCGTCGTATCCAGAAGTCAACGTCACGATGATTACAGTGATACTGTAAGTCAACTTGGGACTACCTTGTAAATGAGAATGTCGGGCGATTGGCCAACGGTGTTGAGAGAAGTGGGTGCATGTATGTGTTTCGAACTTATTACATTTCAATAGCCGATGTCAACCCCTTTTCGCGTCGCGTACGACTGGTTTCTCGACGCGCCCTACAGAGGGAGATATTCCGTCTCCCCGGGGATTTGGAGGGATTTCCCCCTTGAAAGCATTATGGAAGCTATTCGAGCTCAGCAATCAGAATGCGAAACTGGTACCGCTCCAACATTCCAGGTTCTCAGATCTCAAGATGTTGCTACGCTTTCATAGGTCTCTTCTTCCGCCGGACGGCTGCTTTGAACCAGGGATTTTTTGACATCACACCGCGTGTAGGGATGTTGGATTGGTGCCCATCATTTTGTCACATTCTACCTTGGTTAAACTCACCATCGTCCCTGTCCAAACTTGACTTCAAGGGTCACAAAATCGCACATTTACGTGTAAGCCCTACCACCGGGCTGCTATTGTGCTGCCTAGACAGACGAAAAGATACATTCGGCTTAATGCGTCAAGTAAAGATTGTCAGAGCTTATCGTCTTCATTTATCTCAGAAGGAACCAGCTTTTATGATTAACTCCCTGTCAAATCTATGGAGCACTCACCGCACATATATCTAGCCAACTGGGGAGGTAGGTTGGTATCACCAATTTCGCGAGATGGAGGTCAAATATCCTATCCCTAGCAATGACCAGATCCTTGCCCTTTCCTGCAGTAATGTCGGGGTAGGGCCAGGCGGAACCACGGCAATGCTCGCGTGTGTATCCCGTATCCGCACCTCCCTGCATGTTTGTCTCACCCTTCTGATTTCAAGTCGGGTATCCGTAGTCGACTTCAGGGGTAATGTTATGCTGGATACCTTGGTTGCTCCAACCATGCAAGTCAGCGACTACCGTACATCTACCACGGGGATAGAGGCCTCCCATCTCCTGGCTCGTAAGTATACCCCCTCCTGCGTCGAGCGTTCGAATCAACCTCGTTTTCTGACCCCGCGGACTTAGCCGATATTCCATTATTTGATCGGGTTCAACACCACGTCGCGGAGCTCATCAAGGGGAAAGTGATTGTCGGACACAGCCTATGGCACGATCTTTCAGGTAGATGCCGTCGTTCGAACGGATATGCTCATTAGACCGACGGTAATAGTTTTAGGGATCCCACACCCTGCTGTAGCAACGCGTGATGTTGCGCTATATCAACCTTTCAGGAATGCCCTCCGGTCCCCCAATCAGATAATCGGCCTGCAGACGCTCATGTGGCACCTTATGTGCCGCCGTTGTCAAGATGGTCACATCCATCCCGTATGTCTTTCGCTCTGTCTTGACAACAACGTTGCATGGTGTGCTCGCTGGTCACGGATCTACTTAACAATCTCCCTCCTTGTAGGTTGAAAATGCACGCGCGTCACTTGATCTATATCGTACCGTGGCCACGGAGTGGGAAGAGGCGATTTCACTGGGAAATTGGCCGAGCTGTCTCCCTCCTAGCACCTTCTCGCGATGCTACCTCTGATACACACTCTCCTGGCATCTAGGTAAAGGCCTTGGTTTTCTTGTCGACTCATTCTCTCAATTCATCGCCCAACATCTCAATACCATTGACCAAGTATTCTGCCATATAATGTAGTACTACTAGCTCATTGTTCCTGTAGCAATCTTAGTGCACTCTATACTCTAACTGCGCTCGACGAGTCCGCGGATGCTGGGTGAGGGAATTCGTCCTATCGACGGAACAGCCGACAACTTTTGCGGCTGCTTCGACTTCAAATAATACTTCTCCTCGATCATACGCCATCTCCGATTCCAAACGCCTCGTCGACCGAACATTTCGCGCCATGGTAACCGTCTTGTAGGAGATCTCGTAGGAGAGACGATTCGGGGAATCTCGTCGTAGATCACTCTTTGCGTTGCTTTCCACTCCGATTTGATGATACTGCGAACGATATCGAGACGGCCTTCTTTGAGCGCAAGGTTTGCGATACGTCGTCGAACCATCTTGGATTGCATGCATCGTGAACCCCATCTCTTTTCGAAGAGACGTAAACATTGCATAGCGAGAGTTCCACTTCGGCGACAACCGCGCAAGGGTCCAAGAAGTAGAAATAACGTCATGGACGTAGGAGTCAAATTTGGGCGAGCAACCACGAATTTTCGAAGCATGCGGCGCTGAGCAAAATGCTGTTTAAGACCCGGCTTCCCACGGCGAGTAGCCATGGCGAGATGGAGGTGGACAATGTCAAGAACATCACGTCGCTCGCGTCGTCTCAACCGCGGAGGAAGTGATGCCAAATAGGACAACGCGGTGGACACAGCGAGATTTCTCTGGCCAACCCGATACATCGCACGCGTGATCACAAGGATGGTCCTGGGGGAGAGTTTGACATCATCCGGAGCTTGGTGCAGCGGTGAAACTTGCATGGCCGCGCGGTATTGCGAATGTTCAACGGCGGGCGCCTTCTGCCATGGCCGTGGAACAAGGCGTTTCTCGTGTCCATGATGGATTTGTGACGGAAGGAACGCAACGGCTTCCGCGCTATTGTCCCAGCCAGAATCCAAACCCCCCTGGTCGCGACCTTCCAAGTCTGCACCCCATCCACCGTCAAACCCAGCCACTGCGTCCGACGTGTCCCAGGAAGATTCCGGATCGGTCTGCATATTAGGCTCCGCGACATGTTCCGTGCTGGGCGCAAGTTTCATGATTGTCCAGTTGCGCAGCGCACCCCGCTTCTGTGATCCTAAGAGTTCAAGCCACAAGTCGAGGGGGATGGGATCGTTTGGATGCATCGTGGACGCATTTTTCTGCTGTGTGACAACCATGACGAGTTTCCAGGCCTCGTCCCATCTGTCCGTCCTGACTAGCCACCTGACATGCAATTTCCACGTTTCCATGTTGCGCGGGATGTCCTCGACTTCCATGACATTCAATAAGCGTCCTACTGCCTTGAAGGAAGCATTTCGTAGAGCAAGGCCTATGAGAAGATTAAACGATTTGGTGGAATGGATCGAATCTGGACACTCCAAGTAGTAATTGATGACCGCGCGGAGGGTAAATGGCCCATTGGAGATCAGCCGGAGGAGATTTCGATAAACCTCATTGGGAGTTGTAGGCTGCTTCATTGTGGGGTATGGTAACGTTTCGCCCTGAGTGTAGACTGGTGTCCCGGTAGCTAAGGGTAGATCTGACCAACCGGCGTCTGTGACACGCTCTGGGTCTCGCCAGTCGAAATCATGAGTTGATAGGGCTTTGTGATTGATTGGGCGTGCGTGAGGGAGTCTAACTGAGCGGCTCATCTTGGGAGTGGGGTTCGGAATGATTTCGCGAATATGCAGGACGCTTTCGAGACCTTCAGCATCCTCGGGGAATTCGTAGTTACGGGAGTGCGGACGGAGTGACGTGTTGTGGATTGGCTTGAAGGCTGGCCTCTTGGATGGAGGAAAATCGGTGTGTCTGTCGGTCGATGGGGAAGAGTAATCACGGACGTCATTTGCGGAAGTTGCAGGCGAAGGTTGGAAATGGGGTGCAGTAACACGAATGAAGTTGGAAGTCGGGGTGGTCCCGGAAGTGGCTTGGGTAGAAGAGCAAGCCGCGGCGTCATTCGCGGAGACAGCGGGGGAACCCTGCAAGTGGGGTGGAGCCGCGCGAATGAAGCTAGAAGACGGGGTGGTCTCGGTAGCAAGCTTAGCGGAAGATCGATCCTGGACGTTATTCTCGTGGGTTGCGGAAGAGACCTGCAAGTGGGGTGAGGCGGCACGGGTAAATCTGGATGTTGAGGTGGTCTCGGTAATATCCTTGGCAGAAGGGTAATCCGGGATGTCGTTCTCGGAGGTCGCACGAGAACGCTGCAAGTGGGGTGGTGGAACACGCATGAAGCTAGATGCCGGGGCTTCCTGAGGGTTAACCTCAGTAGCAAGCCTGGTAGCGACTGTCCGTGTGCGGTTGAGATGTGCTCGACGCGACCATGCCTGCGCGGCAGCTGCCTGAAGGATTGAGGAAAGCGGGAGTCCAGGTGGGGTGAGCAGGCGCGCAACATGATGCGGCATGCATGAGTATTGGCTGGAGCAAAGTCGATCAGTCAACAAAGGTAGGGCCTTGTCACTCTCTCTAACTCACGTGGACGCACAGAGCTGCTCGGGGCTGGTCAGTGCTAGTCAAGTGTAGGTTTTTTGGGTAGGACCTACCTTGGACGCAGAGGTCTGTCTGAGCGCCGTGGAGGTCAAACGAGTATCAACTCGTATTTTTTGGCGACTCCTCGGACGCACAGAACCACGCAGTTCAAGAATTAAAACTAGGTAGCGACCGAGCTCAAGAGCGTGGCAATGTCGAAAAGAATATCCAAATCAAGTGCAAGGTCAAATACATACACCATGTCAAGAACTAGCGTATAATAAACCACTCGATGCTATTGGGAATGAGAATGAGAGTGAAAGTGAAAATGAGGTGCATGCGATGATTAGTGAACATGGTCAACAGAAAGTATGCAGTAATACAGAACTGCAAGCGCTGCAGTGATCATTGATTATAACGCGATATGCCCTTCCAGCAGGCAGCCGACATCATCAAGCCCCCTCTTCCATTGGATGTAACACATTCCGGCCAACCAGCCAACCAACTTTCCCTACCCAACGGTCCCTCACCTCTCCCATGATACCCCAACCATCTGGTCCCCTTGTCTCTGCAAATTCATCCAAAGTCTTCTCCCAACTCCTCACCGTCTCGCCGCCAAACATGCCCCCTTCTCGATTAACAACTTGATCTATTTTGTCTACCCAAGCTTCCCATTCTTTCGATAACCGTGGAAGGAGTAGCGGTGCCAGGGAAGCTTGCGTTAGTGGTGGTTGGGAGGTTATGTGCGAGGTCAGGGCGGAAAGGAATATAAATGTTTCCGAAGGGTGTGATTTATCTTTATGTTGATTTTGTAGGATAGCTGAGTGACTGCGCGACCACGAATAGGTCTGATCTTGGGGAGCGGCATTCGTGGCGGACACGTAGGAAAAGTAAGGAACGTAGGACATGCATGCGGACACGAACTCGTGAATGTGAGGCCGTAGTCGAGACAGGATATATGAATCCCGCATCCCATTTACCCCAGCATTCCGTTGGTCGTCGTCCGTGTTTGCTACAAAAGCGGGCCGTTGAGAGCCAAATCCAAACCCAAAACCGAGAGAAGTTGTGGTTGAAGCAGAGGACAATGCGGGTGTATTCGAATAAGGATAGGCGTCCCGCAGCTTCCTAGCCGATTGCTCCAAAGCTTGTATGGCGGTGTCCAGAGTCGGTCGGGGTATAAGGGGTAGTATGAGTGATTTAAGTGACGGCTGAGCGTTCAACAAAGAATTGAGAAGGGGCAGAAGGGCCTGTGGTGGGAGGCTCGCTGTTGGGAACTTATCAGAGAGCTTCCGGTAAGAAGGACCGCATCATACCTAATAAAACACCGATATCAACGTCACTATCTGCATCTAGATTTTTACTTTCTCTAGAAGGATGATCATCTTTGGCGTTATCATCATGTAATGCAACCTTGACGCGCTTCGGAGGTGCTCTTTTCGGTCTTTCTGGAGTTGGACTTCGGTCCATTGTGACATCCCTAGCATGGCGGTTAGATTCTGCATCATCCTCCGGTTCATGGCGACGTTTCTGAACACGGTGGGGGGTAGGTATGTTAATATGAGATGTTAGCTGCTGAAAGGCGGCGGGTTGAGTGTGACCAGGAGTGTAAACAGGCTGTTTCCCTGCGGCTATAGAAGAATTTCCGGGAAATCCGAAACCAAAACCAAGGCGAGGGGTAGATATGTTCGTTGGGTCGTGAATGAAGTTGAGTGGTGGGTGAACGACATTCGCCATTGTGGAGGACGGTGGCAAGAAAGAGGAGGACACCGTCAGGCATACGGCTCCGAGCCTTGAGGCAATCCACTTACCAAAGACCCACCCTTAACCTTATGTCACGTGCTTGATTAAAACTGCGAGTGATTTTCTTGTTTCTTCCGCTCCGTTTCTTTCTCCGTCGAGTCTCTGATCAGGGTAAGTCCTCGCTCTCGATCCCTCGCAATGACGAGCATTATGAATCGCTACTTCGAAGTCGTTCTCGGCTCATGAACGTTTAAAATATACCCAAATTTCCGAGCTTTTCTTTTTACCTTTCTTTCTACTTTCGCTAACGAGACGCTCTGCAGTTCCGTAGTCTCTCCGGGCTTCGTCAAGACGTGAGTATGTGTTCAGCCTTTCTCTGTCATATGATGCAACAAATAGAAGTCAAGCCCTGACCTTGTCTAAAGGACAAGCGTTGATGAGCATCCATGCTAATACTGATCATCCTTCACAAATCTCGACGTGAACCATATGCTAATATCCTTTTTGCAGGGCTGTGTGATCAGGATTTAAGGGAGAAATGTTACGAGTATAGTACTATAGGATCGTATCTTCTATGTGTTCCTATGGATTTGTCCAGAATGCATTAGCTATCCACATCAAGCAAGCCCATGTGATCATCCTTCCTCTGACACCAAGATACCATGAAGGATCTCCATTCCAGATCTTGAACCCCAGTGACTCGCGATGTGCAGCTCCCTCCGCGAGACGATCGAGCCATCGTTGTTGAGGTCCGGGCGTGTCAGGCTCAATTTGAGAGTCAGCCACGCGTCCTGTCAATGGCACGGTTTCTGAGTTGGTGGCGCCTGAGGCTGAGGTACTTGTTGCCTCGCGAGCCGTAGGTAATGTCCTCTTCTCTACACCACATAGCCAAGCAGTGATCTCCCCCGTGGCCCATGCCACCTCGTGAGACACATATAGGAAGATAGCCGTGGATAGAACAAAATTGAGAGCGCGCCATTTCGTCCCAGGTATGAGCAGAAGAATGCCCTTGGTGTCCCCCGCTAGCCACAAGTGGTATTGGATGATAAACGTCTCGAGCGAGCATCTGCCAATAAAGGCAAAGACGCGAGAAGAACAAGACCGTAGGAGCGGAGTAGCATTCCGAAGCGTGACGAAAGCGATAATGGGGAGTATCGAGATGTACGGGTGCCAGGTATTGTATGTGAGCTTGCTCTCTTGCAGAAGTTCGAAGGCCATGAACCATAGTAGGACCAACGTAGACACCACCACGGATATACGGAGAAATGTGGGCCACATGGGATGGTCAGTGAGACGGAGCTCACGAAGCTTGATGGTCGCGATTGCAGCAAACATGCCACAATATACGACGTATTGGTCGAGTGATACGCGGAAGGTCCATTCGCGCGCGGACCAATGGATGAAAAAAATCCGTTCCAGGATCTCAAAGAGTGTCTCCAGCAGCCATGGCTGGCTCATGAACGCCGCAAATAACGCCATTGAGATGGATATCTTGGCGACGAGAAACGATGTCTTGTCGTTGAACTGTGATCCAATCCACAGCGTCAGATAAATGATGAGGAACCACATGGAGACTAAAGGAGCAAAATAATAAGAGAGATAGTCGGTATTCATGGTATAGGCAAGTGTGAGGGTCAAAAGATTCAACCTCGTTAGCACCTGCAAGAGGTGAGTACGGATTCCAACATAAGGAACATGGGACATACCTGGAAGACACGAAGGTAACCAAAGTCCGCCTTCTTTAGATAGAATGTCGTATGACCATAACCGGTCATGAAAAGGTAGGATGCGACAAGCACTCGAATAGGATTATAGATGCCGGATATCTTGGAAGCACCCAAGTAATGGTAAATGAGGATTACGACTGAAGTGGTGACGAGTCAGTACAAGACTAAGAAGAATAAACCATCATACATTGCATCCATCCCTTCCACTCATCAGTCTGGTCGCGGTTCAGGAATCCCAAGTCTTTATCAGCGCGTTGGATGGTAATCAATCCAGCCGCAAGAGAAAGAAGGGAAAGGAAGCCGAACGTCCATGGGTTGAATTGCTTCTGCTCTTTGAGCCACAATCCGGTCCGATCGGCGAGATATATAACGCTTATAGCGGCGCCAAAGATGATCAATGGGAGATATTCCCTGTCCATCATCCAACCTTTAATTGGAATCAATGAATCTACGATGAAGTGAGACGCCACAACAACAGACTCAGAGCAGCGCCACCCACAAATGCGATAGAAGGAAAGGCAGGTAAACAACAAAACGCTTGCAAGCACGATTGAATGCGCTGGTACAGGCCACGGATACCTCCGACAACACGTCTTGTCCATCGGGAATGTCTTCGGCCACTGATCGTTGCACCGCAGGTTTAGTAGAATGTTTGCTTGTGCCTTGACGATGGGTTCAGCGAAATGAAGACCATCCTGGGTCTGCGAGTCGTCCAGCATTTTATTGAACACCAATGGTAGTGAAATCGAGGCAGAGGAGGGAGTGCTGAGAAATCGTAAATAAGAACCATCTGTGGGCGGTTTAATGCGGTAGTAAAGATCCGAATTCATTGCGTCTACGTCGGAGGAATGCATAGTATCGAGTCGTTCGGATGACAGCTTTGATGCGACGACCTCTTCAACAGGCAGAAAGACCACTTCATCGGCCGGTTTGCTGCGAGATCCAATTATTGCTGAGATATGTGCTTCGGTGTTCGCTTCCCACGCCGGCAGTCCTCCAGAAGTGTCGGCATACCTAAGGTACCAGAGCCCAGAGCCCAGGACAAGCAAGGCCGGAGGTTCTGGTTGCCTCTCACCTTGCTCTTGAGCATTTATGAGCGAAAGGGTAGATGTTGTGTTTAGAAAAGGATCCCATATGAAGTCGAGTTTGGTTTGAGATTCAGAGACAAAGAAATGGTCGGAATGTTTGGACCCATCATCCGGAGGTTCCTTGGGAAGCTTGCCATCGACAGTGTGCATGAATTGGAAGTACAACGCCCGAGTCACTGAGTCCCCAGCGAAAACGACTCGACGAGACGCAAGACAGCGAGAGGCATCTTTCGATTGGTATGTATATAGCATACACCCTGTCTCACAAGTTTAATCTACGTCAGGTCAGCGTACGGTAGAGGACGTACCATCTGGCTGCCAATTTCGATATTCACCATCCAGCCAGCTCCCAGTCGATAGCAGAGCGTTGCAGTGTATCGGATCATCTCGGTCTGGGATGGACGGAGGCTGTGAGCGCGGAAAAGCATGCGAGGGTTATTGCAGCGCACCAAAGACAACCAGTCGCAGTAGGGCGGCTGAGAATGCACATGCTATTGCTGCCAATGCCAAACGATGGTACCATGATGGATCGAGGGAGAGTCTTTTGGATGTCATTGAAATGTTAGGATGTAAGTAAAGAGCGGCGGTGTGAGGTGTGTTTAAATGCGACGACTCTTGGGCAAATTACGACACGATGATGAGAAAGTGGATCCTCGAAGGGGTCGACCGACACTACTCCTCGCCTGTATAGTGGTATGTTGACTCTGAGATATCACATATATGCCAGTGGAGGCTGACCAGGAATCAAAGGAAAACCTCAAGGAGAGCTGGAAGAAGTTGGAACAATTAGCTCATTCGGACTCATTTTGGACAAGTCGGAAGCGGTTAACTAGGAGCCGAAGAGCTAGAGCAAAACGATGATGTGCTCGATAATTAATTACTGTCCGTGAGGGGATCACTATTTATCGACGGGATGTGTACAAGAAAGGTCCTTTCCGGTAAACAAGTCAAATACAACGAATTTCGTGCATAACTAAATGCTTGACCCGCTGGTGGTGGTGAGACCTATGTCTCATCGATGAGAATCCAAAGAGAGGGTCACGACGTATATACTCACCAGTTCCTTGGCAGTGGTTATTCGATGAAGTAGGTATGCAGGATAGGTATCGACAGCCAGAACAAGCTGTGTAGTGGTTGAACTCGTGATCATTGTTGCAGTTAGTGAAGTAAGGCGTCACGTACCAGCATAAGGATCCGAGGTATAGAAATTGCGAATAAGAACGACAAATAGCACAACGGCTAACGGTATAGCAGCGAGGCGGAAGGCCCACATAATAGCTTTGTGTCGTTTCGTGGGGCTTACAACCGGATACAATGTCGTTCCAACCAGGAGACCCATACAGAGACCTCCAAGGTGGGCTGGTGGGGGTTAGCATACGATAACAACGCATTTAGTGTGCACACGAACCGAAGTTATCGACATCTTCGTGGAAACAAGGGTGAGCCAAGCCGTCACGCGACAAGCGCGACAAACTCACAAGGAACATAACCAAGGGCAATACCAAATAGGAGCTCTACCGTCATCCAAGCTAGCTAAACCCTCCGTTTGAGCATTTCCAACAGGCCATAGTGTGGCGAACATACCTTACGGCCAGGGCGATAATGGTATTTCCAGTGAGCAAACAGGTCCACCCATGTCACTGCGACTGTTCCAAAGATTGCCCCACTGGCACCTATCGAAGGGGCACCGACCAAAGAAAAATTTCCGCCCAGAACATTACTTTGAAGACACGTTAGTATGAAAAAGCTTCGGGTGACTCTGAGACGTACCCAAATATGCCAGCAGCAAAATACGTAACAGCGAAGCCAACTGAACCCATCTCTCGCTCAATCTAGTGAAACATAAGCAAGCGACTAATGGAAGGATAAAAAAAAGTCACCTGGGCAGAGACAGTCAACTGTGCAAGCATGTTTAAGATGATGTGAATAAATCCTGCGTGGAGGAATATGGCAGTGATGAACCTATAGTCTGGCGTTACTTCCTCCTTTTAACACCATTGAAGCCACCCTACCGGAACCATTGATTTGGAGTTTGTCCATGGAACCCTCCAAAGCCACATACTTCCTCGATGGTGCACAAACTTGTTGGAGGATTTGCTGTATCGTTAAGACCTAGAATACGAAGGTATTGGTATGTGAGATTCATTGAGATTCATGCGAAATTTCATCCGTACATGGCATAAGGGTGGTGAGAGGCAGACCCTGCACAGACTTCATGCATGGTGGAAAGCGAGCACCAAGGTTGATCAGTGCGCTTTCAGAAGGTCCGAGCATAGGGTTCACGACGGGCTGGTAAGAGGTGAGCAAGACTCTAGACACAACGTATTTGCTAACCTTGAAAGACACCGGGGTCCCCTGTGCTCGAGTGTTCACAACCAGTTCGTTGATGAAAATGCCAACCATTGCGATGGTCAGCGCGTACACTAGATATTGTCAGAAGAGCGTAGGTCGAACATTGGAGGACTCACCGACGTAAGGGTGCTTTTGCCGTCCAATTCCTCGTTTCTTGTCCTCGATCCGCTGTTCCAAAGGATATTTACCAGTACCGAGGAACCCTCCCAAAGGCGACCCTTTTTCTGACAGGATTTCTTGTTGCCCATGCGAGGGTTCTGCGTATTCTGAAAGCCAAATTCAGCGCGTTTACATATGGTATGAGAGATAGTGAAATAACATACCCAGGTCCTGGTAGCTTGATGACCGACCCATAGCAGCTGCGTTATGGACCAGAGGATCCTCCGATCTTTCGATAGCAGAAGTTGGATGGAATGTCGAGTGTGAGTCGTCGTCGTGATACGGAGCACCCTTCGTGATATTACTGGAAGTGCGTAAGGCAGCCTCGGAGTTGGAGGAAGGGGTAGGAACACGGCTCGGTCCTATTGGTAAGTATGGTGAAGCGTTGTGCTGACGGTAGTCAGCCGCCAACGTCTCTGCTTCCGATGGACCTGCCAGATGATTCGTTCTTGTTGGATCCACCGCCGTGACACCGCTGGTGTACGTGATGAAGGTCTTGGAGTCCAAGTTGTCCACGTTGAAGGGCTCATCCCGGGCGCCGTCCCCAAATGGATCATTAAGACTACCGTTCGGTCGAGTATAAGGTATTGAATGCGCCATGCTGCCAGAGACAAGGCGGACCAAGATGAGGGAACCGAAGAGAGATAAACGAGGGAGGAGCGCAGTAACCACGCCTTCCTAACCGTGGGGCTGTTGTTGCGACGTTGAGCTGTTACTTCTAGCACTGCCGGTGCATCACAGCCACACAGAGTGTCCTTGGCACCTCGCACGGAATCAAAACATTCTAGTTACTACTACAGTAGGAGGAGCCCGTTGGCCCAAGCTGCTTTGAACAACGAATCTGGTCCACTGCAAACTATGATTTAGCTGATCGGAAGACCTCCACTTTCACTCCATCTCTTCAACAGGGTGTTACTCGGCTGACCAAATGGATCCAAAACCTTCTTCGCGATCTCCACTCCAGCAATGGGGAGATTCGTGGGGTCAAGCAAGCCAAGCTGGACGAGTACGCTGGCCTGATCCCAGTACCTTCAAGAAATTCGAAATCGATCGCAAGAAATATCGAAACAGTGCTTACAAGTGCCTGCAAGAAGAAACTTAGCAACCAAAGGACCAAACTGTGCTCAAAATTCCTACTCGAAGAACAACTTATCGCCTCGGAATGCCACAATCCCAACCATTGCGATTTCTAGCGGCTTTCCAGTTGGGGGAACTCCAGGTAAAAAGCTGCTCTGGGTGTCAGAGTGCAATCACTTCGTGTGCTGGGTATACGCACTAATCGATCTCCTGCAACACTGAAGAGTGACAGGGGAAATGGAGGAAAGATGTTTGATACGCACTGACGTATGTGAACATTTGAAGATCATTTCATCTACAATGCGGTCGGACCCAACTTCCGAAGAGATTAGTATAAGTGCCTTAATTCATTGAAACATCTCCGTCCTCACTGGTTCTCGAGACGGTGATAAGCTCGAAATCGGTGGGAGTGACCTAGCGTGTGGTCAAAGAACTGCAAATTCTTTGGGTTTTATGCAGACCGTTGTGAAATGGTACTGATGACACGTCAGTCGCATATCCACCGTCAGCGGTATACTGACCTTATAGAACCTCGCTAGCTCGTCGTACCCGACACCTCCCGTCATTGTAGGAACGTGATTGACATATGGCGTTTCCACCTGACATCAAATGAGTCTCGGTGATACGGCTTGAGTGAAAAGTGTCTGACCATGGTGGTCATGGTCTCTGATATAGGGCTATTAGAGCATTCTTAGGCAAGCAATTGGTTTATCCTACTTAAAGCATCTCTTTCAGCGAATTCGTAATAAGTGTGGAGGTCCCACAACCTCTCAAAGTTGAAGTGAGGACCCAGGTACCGCTTGAGTGTCTCTAGGGTGCGAGTCAGAGAGAGGTTGTTGGCGGAACGGGTGTGAGGGTCGACAGCGCGTGGTTCCCCAACTTTAACCCGAACAGGGGCTTCGGCGATGAATGGAAAAGGTGGAGATTGGGAGACAAATGGATAGGTGTACACTTTGATCGGAGGGTATACATGGGTAGGCAGTGCATACCCCAGATTACCTGGGTCCTCCAGAGGCAGAAGGGCTGCATGGAGTGCTTCTTGAGATGTTGATAGGTGGAAAGTAACCCTTGAGTCATGATTTCCATCAGCGTAGGATTTGTAGATCATAAGTCGACCCACGGTAAATGGCGGGAGTCCGCATCTTTGATCAACCAGCTAGAGACATTATCTGCGGTTGGGCAGAAGTGTACGCAAGCCCTGAGACCCGTTAGGGGGAGTTGCGAAACAAGCTCGTTCCCGTCTTCGGAGGTAAGTCCGTATGTTATCAGACCCCATCCCGGTGCCCGACCCGCCTCATCGACAAGGGCAAGTTCTGCTACGGCACCTTTCAGCAGCTCACCAAGAGATTCAGCTTTGGGGAGTGGGTACGTGAGATGAATAACGTTGTAGCCTTCTTGAGAGAACTAGTCGCATCGCGTGAACCCATTGCAGCCTAGCGAGGAGGGTGTACGGACCTGCTCACACCATCCAACTTGATCATCAGGGAGCAAGATCAAGAGCGTCGGGGGCTTGTTGACGGAGGCAACGGTGTTCTTGTACAGGTGAGTCCAGGCGGAATCGGTGAATCGCATCATAAAGATATCTTTGTGGGCGATGTCTCGGATTTCAGTGTTGGGCACGCAGTACGACATTATTCGGCACCTGGAAGACAAATCAGACACTCACCCTCGAGGGGATAAGCAATCTTCCTGGGCTCGAGCACTGTTGATATGTTGAACGATGACTGATGTTCTTGCCAGAAACGAGAACGGACACTACCCTTGACTATTTCAACACACAAAATAGGCAACAACGCTATCTAGGTACGAGATGGTATAAACCATGTAGTGCAGTAGGAAGGAATCACACATTATGTGACACAAATGCAACGACTATGAGATCCAGTAGGAGAACATTGTTCACGAAGGGAGTATGCGATGGAATTGCAGGGAATGGTCACCGTGGTGATGCAAGTGGTGTGAACTGGTCCCCAATTAAACTCGTGCGGTTTTTGCTCCTCGTAGATGGTTTCCGTGTGAGAGGGGTTGACGGTGATGAAGCCTGAGTAACATCATTGGGGTGGATTTGTACTTCCTGGGTGTCGTCCAGGGGTGACGAAGGAGCATATCCATCGTTTCCCGGATACAGAGATTCCAGGTACATAGGCTTCGCCCACCGCGCTGGCTTAAAGCTGTCCAGCCACCTGAGAGCATCAACACTGACCTCGCGAACCCTGTGACTCCGAGATATCCATCTCATTGATCCCGTGGAACCACTCTGACTTGCACCTCGGGAATCAGCTATATGGTTCGATGAACGCGTGCTGAAATCGACGATATGTCGTCTGATGGGTGCGGCAGACATCATGCGAGGATCTGATGGAAGAGACAAGGGAAGCATATGCCGCGAATCCAGGAGCTCTCCGAGCACCTGTGGTGCTTTGGGTGGCTCCCACGACGATTGGTCGTAAGCTCTGTCGAACAGGAGATCGACGTTATGCTGCGGTGCTGAGGTATCCACAGTAGATATGCTGGGGGCTTCCGTGCTTGAGGTTTGATCAGTGATGGAGTTCTCGTCAATGTCTCGCTCCCTTTCCCGTTCCCGCTCCCGCTCGGATATCTGAAGGTGGGTTCGAGCTCAGAACTCACAGGGAAGTGGTGTGACTTACCTCCTTGCGCAGCGCTTCAACCCCCATTTTGACCCTATGGCGTTCCCAGTCTTTTTGTAGCTGTGTTAAGTACTGTATGCACTCGTCGGTCATGCGACCCTCATTAACTTCATATTTGTAGTCGCGTTGTGCACGGCGCATCTGGACGTTTTAGGACCACTTATTATTGTTGAATCAAGGACACCGCGAAAGCTACCTGAAGTGGGTTTATACTCTTCATACTTTGAATGGTTGCAACTAAATCAGAGAAGTCGCTGATCGACGACAGGCGCTGGCATATGAGGCATTAATCAGCGGACTGACTAGTTGTATAAGTCGGAACTTACCTGAAGCCACGTAAGGAGGTCCTTGACCGGAGAGAAGTGTGACGCTATTCCTCGTGGAAGGTCCATGTCGTCTATCCACTCTTCAAGTACAGTCAAGTTCATGCCAACTCGAAGGGCACGAGACCTTCGTGAATCAGCACACATCGATGCATGATATGGGTTACACGTACCGACATAAATACTTCTTTCTCGTCAACACGCGGTTGAATATTTCACCTATCCCCGTATATAAGATAAAGTATGCCTTACGCAGATGAACACCCACTTGCAGTCCAATACATGACCTGAGACCAGAACTGTATGATCAGCGTAGGGTTAATGTCCGACAAAGTCAGCAAGGCATGCAGCGCAGTGAGGAAGGAGACCAGCTCCCTCAAGCCTTTTGACGATGAAGTACCACCAAAAACTGCGCTCACTGGCGCACGTGCCCGAGAAAGTGTATGTCGCAGAGAGGATGGAGGCTTCGGCGTCACCGGAGCTGGTGAGCTCGTGTTGATTGAAGGCGATGGAGGGCGTGACGGTAGAAACGGGGGAGAAGATGGTGTGCCATTCCGCTGTGGCGTGCTAGCAGTGGGCGTCGCAGTGGTGGTGGTCTTCTTCTTAGCACTGAAAGGTCTCAGGAATGACCACTCGGACTCGAATTGGACACCGTCGAGCTCTGCAGAGGGTGGGGTATTCTCTAACAATGCCGCATCCAGTAACTGGTCTATTTTGCGCTCCGCAAAACGGATGATAAAGACTGAAGTATTTTAGCAAAACTAGCAACTGTGATGCGGCAAATCGCTCACCAAACACAGAGTTGATGACTTGCTCTAACAGCTCGAACGACCCTAGCATTTCGCAGGCATCGTTGATGGAGTTGTCGCATTGCATTAGATGGAGCCAGACAGTTACATTATATAACCAAAATATCAGGCAGGTGACGTCTTCCGCACGGTTCTGGATAAACTTCGAGTATCCGTATCGGTATATCGTAGACATTACTTACGAAGAATCTTTCCTCGATAACGTCTGTCGCGCCGAGAACCAAGTCCTCCAGCCATGTTGCGTCACATGTTAAGCAAGCAAAGCGTGCCATGAGATAAAGAGCATTTGCGGGGTCTGCATTCCGCGCAGAAACATGAGCATTCGTGATCACAGCGGTATATATGTTCTCGAGGTCCTGGGGAGACCAGGCAAGCATCGATGTAAAATCCAGAGGGGGGGTCTGCAGAGATATTCTAAGAAGGGGCTGGGAGAAGGTGGACACAACTCACATATGAGTCTTCATCGGGATCTTCTTCCTCTTCTTCTGAATCGGACGTTGTCGATGAGTTTTCATCATCATGATCCCCCCACCACTGAGTAGGTATCTCTAGGATCCTTGAAACATTGTTATAGACATCCTTCTGCCGATCCCTGCGCTTCAACTGCTCGTCAAGAGTTCGTCTTCTCTGTTCCATCCTACCGCCAGTCCAACCCTCGCCCCTCATGGATTCCTCGAGTAGCAACGCAATATCCTCGCGCCCGGGGAGTACTGTGTGGGCAGTGACGATGTCGAGTGGGGTCAATTGCCTTTTTGTCACCGTGAAGGGTGAGCAGCCGTGAGTCATGAGGTACGAAACCAGGCTAGGTGGGGCTAATATTGCTGCGTGGTGGAGTGGGGTCCATCCAGCTAGCCGAAGTGAGCGATATCATTCGTTACTCTTTCAAAACCAGCTTACCGTGATCAACACTCAGGATATCTGCACCCTGGGCGATGAGAAGACGGACACATTCTTCACGCTCGACGTCTCTATCCGACTCCGATCCAAACCCTTGTATGGCCTGGCTGATGAGTCCGAGCCCATCCTCGTCGCGTGTGCTGAGGTCAAGAGACAGCTGGGCTTGGTGATCGGTAAGGATGTATTGCAGAAGGGCAAGATCACCAAACAGACAAGCGCGCGACAGGCAATGGGAGACGAGTACGGCCTTCTGGGACGGGTCAAGGCCGGAATGTGGGGAGAGCAAGTGAGCGATTTGACCCGGACTAGGGTATAGAGGATGTAGGTCTGGTTCTGGCGTGAAATCGAAGGTACCGAGAGCAGTAGAGTCCATGGTGAGGGCCTTTCTCGAGGACTTGGAGGATGGGCTAGCTCCCCAGACTGAATCAGTGTGGTAACGGCTGTCGACCTTTGTTAGTGAGTGGGCAGTTCTAAGATTTGGGTTCAGACGGTACGAAACGTATAGCTTTAGTGTACCAGACTCGAGTTAGCTAGGGTTCCGAGGACTAGATGGATGCGGTTGGAGATGGGTTGTGGGACCGTTAATATGAACAGAGAGTACACAAACTGGGAGCGCTTGCTGCCGGTCGGGTAATGATGCTAGCGGAGCTGGATGATATGACACTCTTTACACACTACCGCGACCAAGTCTGTTATCTGGGTACACGGTACACCCTTCATCTAAAAACGCCATGTCGGAACCCAAACGCTTAAAACTAGCAGAAAACAAAGACGACGACGCTGTCGATTCATTCGATGACACCGAGCTCTCTGAAATTTCCGCAGGTGAAGAAAGCAGTCATCCTGATCAAGAGACTTCGCCTGACACGGACGACGGGATTGCTCAGGCAAAACGAACAAAATCAAAGAAAACACTGAAACGAAAGCGTCGAGCCACGGAACCGTCTCAGTTCGGCGCGACACTACAGTCCCTCTTGGACACTGGTGCTCCCTCTACTCTTCCTCTCTCGCTTAAGCCTTCGATATCCCGTCAAAGGAACGACGCAAAACTAGAATCACAAGCAAGAAAAGTAATCCAAACAGAACGCAAGGAAAAAGAGGATAGGGGTAGAATAAGGGATGTGATCGGCGGTTGGGGAGGTGAGAGTGAACGATCTTTGCGGAAGGTCGCGCAAAGAGGAGGTATAGCGGCGTTTTTTTCATCGATTTGCGCGAGTCTTTACTAACAACGATTATCGCAGTGGTACAACTTTTCAATACCATTCAGCAGTCCCAGTTGGCAGGAGGAGCAGCTGAGGAGGAGGCAAAGGCCTCTCGTGGCACGGGCAAACCGTCGTTACC
>JBBPJZ010000370.1:0-22218 GCA_038089015.1 Chalciporus aff. trinitensis | reverse complement strand
TCATCGCCTCTCAGTACATTATCTAGGCTATCCCCATTCTCCACGAACTCTTCTGTCCATACCTCACGTGTCCACGTCGCCCAGCCATCCTCACAGCTTGCAGGTCCACCGGCTGGACGGGAGATTATCGATCTTACGGCTGAAGATACCGACGACGAGGTGTTGGTCACTGGCGTGCTGGTCAGTCCCACCTGTCCTACCAAATCCAACTTAAATGCAGCGCGCTGATGTTCATCCGAACTCACTTCCAGGTTACTCAAAGCGTAAATGTCAGCGAACAATGCTCTGATCCTGGTCCAAGTCGTGGCCGCTCGATTTCCTCGGGTAGCTCTCCATTGCCCACGGAGCGATCACTTTTCACTCCTCCGCCACGCCCTCGGAAACGTAGACGAATGGTCATGGATCATATAGCAGTCCCTTCATTCCCAAAGGGGCTCACCAAATCTGATTATCGACTAATGTCCGAGCTTTCTGCCGCATCAGGCATCAGCACCCCTATCACTCCTGCCGTCGAGCCTACTTCCCCTAACGCGTCGCTAGCGTTCGCGCAACAGCTCAAGTCCGCACTCGACACTTCCTTCTCTCGAAAGGGCAAAGGCAAAGCACGCGAGGAGGATGTCCCTTCCTCTCCTGATGTGCCTCTGAAGCGCCACTCACCTCCTGCCTCCCTCGGACGTATGGAACGTCAACGCGGTGAACTCCTAGACGAAAGTTATACCATTGTCCCCATTCAAAACGAAGACAGCTGTCATCCTCTCACCATCAATGATTTCGTGGTCAACACGCGTTTTCAGTTTGCCTATGCGTGGCGGAGACATGTGGCGAGACTTCTTCACGATCCTACTGATTTAGAGTGGATGGTTAGGCTCAACGCACTTGGGATAGCGTGTTCGGGGGCAGGGTTGATTTCACATAACCTACCGCATCGCATTCCCGGGACCGCAGGCTGGGTCACGACTGAGGAACTTCGTGACTGGGAACTGGCACCGCTAGAAAGTTCACCCCCAAAGGTCAAGGAGAAGGGTTCTCCCACTAAATCCTTCAATACAGCTTTTGCGAAGCCCTCCTCATCAATCGATGTCGAAGTTAATGATCCCCCATCTACTTCTCAGCCGAATGGTCCACCGGTCGCTTCGAATCCCGCGTTTGCTCCGGGGCTCTCGATTTGGAACACCCCTCAAGAAACCCATCCAATGGATGTCGACATGACTAACGACATGGATCAATATTTCAACGGGCTGGGTGATTCCCTTAGTAAACATTCAGACCTCCCTTGTTCACACCTCTACCCGACGAATGCTTTCCGCCCTCACTTGTTGATGAACTCTAGTGGATCAGGATTTCCCCATTTGGACCCACAGCTGATCGAAAAAGGCGACAACGAACCCTTTTTCGGAATACCCCCAAGTCCCCCTCCAGAAAACGCGGAACCATCTTTTGCACACGGATCAATTCCCGACTCTCCATTTGCGCCAACGAGTTTCCTTCAACCTCAGTCCAACGATGAATTTGCCGGACCGCCTGCGGGTATAGATTCTTGGTCATTCCATGAGGAAGGTGGTAGTCTCTCACAAGATCCTGCTTCTCCTGGACATCAAGTTCCGCCAATCGCTCTGGGCACAATCGATCCTTCCCTTCTTGGAGGGGAACAGCTCCCAGTCTCGCCCCCGCGTCCCAAAGCTACAAGTGCTCCGAAAGCGCAGGCTAAATTGCCAGAACCCATCGTCTATGTCCGAAGGCCGATGGATTCTTCCTCGTTGCCTTTGGTATCAGGCAAACGACCCGTGCAGATCAAGTTCCGCGCTCGGGAAGCATCTCATGCAGGCGATGACGGTGAGAGGGACGAAGATGAGACGATACCATCTGGATCCAAGGCGGCCGCGTCTTCAAGCGTTGCGCGGAATCGTGCGGAGAGTCCTACAAGTCATACTCTGGACGCTTCTCCCCTTTCAAAAAGGCGTCAGGTACCATCGCTCAAGAGACGGGAAGGGCTCTTTGGGTACGAATCGGCCACTTCCCATATATCCGAGGCGTTCTCCGATTTCATGCCTGAAAGCTCCAAACCTAAGCCCAAGCCCAAGCCCAAACTGGGTCTCAAACTCAAGTTGAAGCGCAAACTCTCCAGCGGTAAAGACGACGCACGAAGCACTGAACTTGAGCGGACGTCTTGTCATCAATGCCGCAATACCACGTTTCGACCCAAGATGCAGTGCTCAAATGATCCTGGAGGACGTCGATGCGGGAGACGGTTCTGTAATCGATGTATCATGAGGCGGTTAGTGCAATTCACTTCCTATCCTCGTTCTCGTTTCTCATCGTTTCCTTCGTTGGGTTGATAACCCCTCCCTTTGCCTTTGGGTATCACCTGTAGATACCCCGAAATTACCTTTGACCAATTCACTGCAAGCTTCTTGTGCCCGGTTTGCACCAACACATGTAACTGCTCCTTCTGCTCTCGGGCCAGAGGCGAAGAATTCATCTCCATGCGGGAACAAAATTTTGCGGAATGTCGTGTTCAAACCAAGGTTACCCTCGTCCAAGACGTCGGACAAACCGTTCCTCATACCACGTCCCCGATTCCACTCCATAAGATGCAACGTGCGAAGGCGAAACGAGCGAGTGCAAGTGCGAGTGCGGCGACGACACCGACGCCTGAACCGGGTTCGTTAACTGAACGGCCGATGTTTTGGGCACATGTGTATGGGATGGAGGGGGAGAGGATCGGGAGTGCGTTTATCAGGCATGAACAAATGACGGGCACAAGGCAGCATGAGAAGTCACCACCCCCGCCACCGAAAGTACCGACGCAGAGGAAGAAAAAGGCGCAGAAGCGGGAGAAGACGGGGGAGAAGCCGCATGGACCACGGGTGTTCATCGGGGAGCCGCTCAAGTCGTGGCGGATTCGTGCAGTACGCGATCTCGAACCGGCCATCGACTTGGAGAAGGTTTCTGGAACAGGCAACACCGTTGCGAATAGCAAAGGAAAGGGGAAAACGCCTCAACGACGATTCTATATCGGCAACGCAGCAGCGCTGTACGAACCCTGTGCCCGTATATCCGTGCCCCAGGTAGCGAGTGCGAGTGCGATTCAGACGCCTGCGTCATCCCGTTGTTCGTCCCCCATGCTGGACTCGGATGGGAGCTTAACGCCCTTGTCGGAGTTGGAGACAGAGGTGGATTATTGGCCTCAACCAGCCGTGGGGGAATGTTGTTCGTGGGCGCCTCCACAGCCTCCTCTGCTTGTCAATGGGATGGTGGCTGTGGCTGTGGATGGGGTATCACCGTCGGCGATGTCGAGTTTGCCGAGTGGGTTTGAGAATGCGGTGGTGGGTCCTGGACCGGCTAGTGCTGTTGATTCAGATATCGGTATGGGTGGGGGTATAGGCGTGGGTGCGGGCATGGGTTTGGATGTGGGTCCAAGTTTGGACATGGCTATGGATCTAGATGTGAACGTTGACGTCGGGGTTGGCATCGGTGCGGATGGCGGGATGCCCGCACCGACAGGGTTATCGCAAGAAGATGTAGCCAGGGCGATCATGGCGGCCTTTACAGCCTTACAACAGCCCTCTTGATCGCCCTGGTTTAGCCTCGGAAGATGCTATTCTGGGTTTTCGGGGTATATTTTTTGGTCTACGAGTTATATGTACTTACGATTCCGTTTTAGTTAATCGACTTACATTAGTCTTGATGTCATGGAAGCTTGTTCGTGGCTGGTAGATGGTAGAAGGAATAGGAGATCTATTAATGCAGCTGCAAGGTATAGTTATACACGAGGGAAGACGGAGTAAGGTATATACGTCGCCCCCTCGATCATTACATCTGTGGGAGAAGGGAAGGTGAGAATCCAAATGATACGACGAAAAGACAAAGCGCTCACCAGCCACATCCAGAACGCTTCCACCCAGTTCTTTGGTGGTGGCTCGTCGTACCTGTCGAAGATCCAACCAGGTCAGCTTCTCATGCCCACAATGGGGGATGAGAGGAAGAATTACGCACGTCGCTGCTTCGATCTCATCCATGCCAGTCTTGAAGTCCATGTCCTCTGGTTTGACCAATGGTACGCGCATGACCAGCTTGGCAGCAATGTAAAGGACGGGGAAGAGCATGATCGGGAAGTAATCGGTCACGAACGTGGCCGTGGACCAGTTACCCCTGAGGAAGACTTGCCAAGCGCTAAACTAAACGTCCCCCCCATTCAGTCAACAAGTCAATTCAAGGCACCAGAAGAAGAAAAACGACGCACGAAAAGCGTGAAAGCAGACGCGCCGACACACCACCATGCCGCAAAAGGCTGGAATCTGGATGCATAGGGAAGAGTGCTCCTGTCGATGCCCTGGGCTTTCAACCCTTTGCGGAATCGGAGGTAGGTGATACCGATACCGAACCATGTGACAAGACCGGCGGTGGCGGTGAAGTTGGAGAGCCATGTGAAGACGATGCCGGAACTGGTGCCGAGGGTCATGTATGCGAGGAAGGCGAAGCAGGAGCATACAGCGACAGCAACGTAGGGCATGCCCTGGGGTGTTGTGCGAGCGAAGATCTTGGGAGCACTGCCGGAAACGGCAAGACCGTCTGAGGATGGTGTCAGTGAGGTGATGCACACCTGGCAGAAATAAGCTTCGTACATAAACTTCGTGACGCAAGGTAGAGATCACTAGAGCCAGCAGACCAGGCAGCGGTCAGAATGGCTGCGTTGATGATCTGAGATAATGTCTTAGAATCTGAATACGGGGATCCGATCCAAGGCATACCGAAGGTAAGACTTTAATCCCTGCGGCATTGAATGCAATGACAAACGGCGAAGCAGACGCGTTGCTGGAGTTGAGTGAGAGTAACGGGTTGTCAGAGGGGACAAGCATTCCGATAATCAATACACCCCCGATGTAGAATAGCAGTACTCGGAAGAATACTCTCTTGATGGCTTTTGGGACGTTCCGGCGAGGATTGCGTGCCTCGGCAGCGGCCATCTAGTGGGCGGGTCAAGCGGGGTATACAGGAATCTTAGCAAACAGACGAACTGCGACTGCTTCAGTTCCAAGGTAGGCAAATGCTGCTTGCGTCGCGACGGTAGCGGTACCGAGGAAGTGACCCTTGACACCAGTAATGCCATCATAGTTTGCAGCGAACGGTCCTGGGTTTTTCCAGTAACGGAACCCAATGCGGTCGTGGTTCGGACCTCCACCGAGGTCAACGACAATACCTAGAATAATCATCCCCGTTATGGTGATGACCTTAATTGAGCTAGAAGTAAATTAGTCGCGTGAATGTAGGGGACCAGCTGGTTGGTACTGACCTGAACCAGAACTCGGCCTCTCCATAGGCACCTATGACAACGGACTATGAGATGATGAAGACTATGGATGGAGAGTACTTACCAACTCCGAGGGCGTTTATGCCGATGGCAACGACCAAGCAGACCGTAATCCACACAGCATTGCTGGTCTTCTGATCCCAAAAGTTGATGATGGCCGCCGCTGCGGATAATTCAGCTAGAACAAGTTCAGTAATGGATTTTTTTGCCCGTTTTAGAAAATACGGACCAGGTAGCGTCAACTGTGGGACAAAGTAAGAACTCGGAAGGGTTCGAGGGATTGAGCTCAATACTTACAGACCACCCATACCAATAGTTCCATCCTGTTGCAAAAGCGAATGGTGCATCGACGAAACGCTCAGCAAACTTGATAAAACCTCCAGGAAGGGGCAGATATGCTGTCATTTCACCGAGGGTGACCTACGAGAATACATAAGTATGTACCACTGCGTGGTCAGAGGATGAGATATACCATGGTTGCGAAACAAATAGAGCCAATGAAGAGGTATCCCAGAAGAAGACCAAGGGGACCACCGCTCTGAAGGGACGAAGCTGTCCCAAGGAATAGCCCGGTACCAATGACACCACCAATACTGCAAGAGAATCAGCTGAGAGTGGCATTGAGACTGTCAAGTACGTACCTGATCATGGCCACATGACGGTTCTTCAACTTGCGGTTAAGGGATGTATGCACTTGGGGAGACTCGGACTGCCCTTCGAGTGACTTGACGTCGATCTCGAGGGCAGAGTTCTTCTCGTGAATACCCTCGTCAGAGGCCATGATAGTAAGGGGGGAAGAGGGCAAGAGAAGAAAGTGTGAGAGTGCACCTACCTAAATAGCAGGGCGTTATCGGGGAAGAATGATGGTAGTGGACGAGTTCCGGTAACCAGCAGGCCGGAAGAAGACTGGATCGATAAGAAGTGCCCCTGGCTTATACCGTGTTGGACAGTGTTGGACAGCGAGAATATCATTGCTGCACGCGATCATTGGAGTTTGGCAGATGGTCGGCGCATGTGGGGTAACCGTCTCTGTAAAGTGGACTCCCACCTGGCATCAAAAGGTACCAGGTTTCGCTTATACGGCAATCACGCTCGCAATTCTTCGCAATCCTTTACAATCGCATAGCGAGGTTTAGGCACGAGTTCGAACATGCCACCTGACTGCAGGTTGCTTGTTGAGAGTGAATTGAAACTTGGCGGAGGTCCAGAGCTGGCTTGGCAGTCTCAACGCAGAGCAGACACCTGCCAGTCGGACGTTGTGGGTACTGGTGAGAGTGAGATAAGGTGAGAGACATCGTAAAAGCAGGCCACTTGCGAAAAAAAAAAAAACCAACACTACTTGGAGATCTCCCGGCCCACAATCACCACTCCACTCGGCGACTCTGCCAGCGCTGCGATACTCTTTCTCCAACTTCACCGATACTTTTGGTACACATGACAATGTTCGTTTATATCCGCAAAGATATTTTACACATGCACCCACATGGTCGCTGGTCCGCGTGGATATTCGACGTCATGTTCATTTGTTATTCTGCCGACATGTCATTCCTCGGACCCGGTCTTCTCCCAGCCGTTCCACTTGCATGCAAACCCGACGAGCTCCGTATTCCGACAGTTGCAAACTCCTATCTCCTGCATCGCTGGGTCCAACCACTTCAGCCGAGACCTTTAAGGGGCTCTCGTGCAACTTCCGATTGAGGCCAAGAGGTCTCTTTGAGGTTCTGCGTGAGCTTCCCTTTTACCCCAAGCAAAATCCTTAGTGCTCGAGACATAACTAATGTTTTAGGTCTTAATCCACGATCGTGTTGATCAACAAAGACACGACGGCGTCATGACGCACAACACCATCTCAATGATGATCCAACATGAACGCTCATCACCAACTCATCTGTGTCACAACCGACTCTCCACGAGTCCATCGACACGTTCGCAACCTCACCGACTTGCTCGTACCCCAGCCAACTCATTTTCAGGCTCACCAACTCACTCACAGGCTCACCGACGTGTTCACACTCTCATCGACTCATTCACAAGCCCACCAGCTTATTCCCACCCCGATCGACTCATTTGCGGGTTCGCCGACATGCTCGCATCTCAATCAACTGGTTTATAGGTTCACCAACTCAGGCAGACTCTCCTCAACTCGGAGTCAAACATTGCTACTTAATGTAGTATAGGATATCAATCAGTATTCATCATTTTGAGGCTAGTGTGGGGGTCTGTGAGAGATCTACATAAGGCTCACGAGAGGCTGAAATAAGGCTTAGGAGGCGCTAGGAGCCCCCAAGAGGCCCCCCTCAGTCAATCTAATCAGCCTGGGTCAAGCCATAATAGGAACACAACTCGATTATGTGCGTAGTGGGTATAACATGGTATCACTACCAATGTGTAGGCACGCTATCAACCAGACTCGTAAGGTGTAGTCAAAGCAGTCCATTAATCAGTAAAATCCCGAAAAAAAGAAAGTAGGTCGTAAAGTCGTGAGTGTATCTGGCCCGGACATTTATAACTTGGACTCGCTTAAGGAAGCCAATCGTCAGATTTTCGTCAAGCTCGAAAAAATGGTACGCACAATTCTTGGTCTTGCGCGTCACTGTCGTCTTTGATACGACGGAAGATCACCGGGAGCGCGATGAGGATCGAGACAACACACAGGACCCAAGATGGGATGAGGGTACTCATGACGGATCTAGAAGGATACCGGGGTTACCACCATCTCTGTGATCAAGTGTAACAACTCACGGGAAGTACGCTGCTTCTACTCGCGCCGCCGCCGCCGTGCCAGCGATTTGTAGGCCTTGATCTACGGACAATGCGTATCAGCACCCATGTAAGGCAGTTCAGTCAGGGGATGACTTACAGAAACCGACTAAAACAGCCAACTTCAAAACATTGTTGGAAATGGCGCCCAACAGCCAATAAATCAAAGTGTTCCACATGGCATACATCAAGATGCTGGGAATATACATCCAGGTACGAGCAGGATACATAGGATTCGTAAAGTCAATCAAGGGACCAGGTATGACCGGGAACAGAGCACTAAGAGCCGATCAGTTCCAAGCTTTGTCGAATAAAAGAAACGGCAACGCACAATCGGAAGACGGATGTCAAGATGTGGACAACGAAGACGAGTAAAAATAAGAGAACCGCGGCGAGGAATGCACGAGCTCCACGGCTCAAATACGACCGATCAAGGATAGCGATAGCGAGGAACAGGGACCCCACCATCTGCGCTAAACAGAACAGGAGACTATTGAGAGCGTTCGTGCGGATGTTGAAAAGCCTTGGGTTGTAAGTCATTTGTTCTTGTCGAATGAAATATCCTCAGTTCGTGTCACCGTATGAAGTCCTTGAACCAACAACTTACCCCAGTAAAGGAAATAACCGCTTGTAAAGAACATAGGGAACAGGAAGAGAACCATCGGGTCGGTCTTCAATACCGCGTAGATGCTGGAGAGTGCGGTCTTCCATGGCGATCCCCGTGGGACAAGGACCCTCGTGCCATCTGCCCGGATCACCTTTGCTGGGCTGGCCAAGAGCAGCGCTGACGACGCTCCCAACAGAGTAAGCACGAAGAAGCAGGGCTAAGTAAAACGGTTAGCATTGAGCTTTTCGTGGAAGAAGTATGTATGTATGTGACTCACGAATAGTACTCTGCCAGCTTGCGTGGAGAGATCAGCTGCGCAGGTTCTGCTTTATTGAGCTAGGAAGCTTACACGAGTAGAGCTAGACGCAATGAATCACGGATTTATTATAAGTGCAATACACTGAGTGGCTCGATGAACTTACTTCAAACAAATTGTTGAGCCGGGCCGAGAAATTGACCGCTGAGCCGATAAGGGGACCAAGATAAAATATCGACCAGAAGGTAGCAATGACGAGGCCTTTCTGATTCTGTGAAGGATAAGCCAGCATCACGGCGGCTTGTGCAGGCAATAGTATTCCAGCACATATTCCTTGAATAGTTTCCGCTGCAACGATAAAATTGAACACCTTGGGATTATTGCTCGTCGCCCTATAACACAGATGAGCAGAGAATAACAGATAGCTGATAAATGATCCTACCACAAAGCGACTATATCAAGAGGGAATCCGAGTCCTCCGATGAAGAGAGAAAGCGAGGGTCCAAGTGAATTGACAATTGCACTGTGGACTATTAACTTTTGTAACAGTCAGATGAAAACATGCCACCTACCCTGCAAAGAAACCAACAATAGAATGGGTGATGATGTTCCCTAAACTCCCTTCTGCTAGAGCAAACATTGCAGGGGGTCGAATAGTATTGAATGGGAAATCGTTGAAAATATCGAACAAGCCCACAGAGACGAAGCAAAAGAATCCGAGCAGGGCTAATTGAAAATAGGGAGAATGGAAAGTGCCTCTGAGGAGCACCCTGCGTTGGGAGTCACCCCCACTTTCTAGTTTGTGTGCTGACAAGTCGGAGTCGGAGGCCATGAGAGTGATGGGATTTGGGACGCGAGGTGACTAGCCCCGCCTCGTCATAAGCGTATTTAAGCATTTTCAGTGGCAAAGGAGGCACACCAACTTGAACGAACCATCAGACAGCGTGAGTCCCAAAACGGGGAACTCGCTGCCCTGAGGCGATGCTTCAGCGAATTCATTTCGTCGAGATTGTAGCAGAGCCAATCAAGTGGATGTGCTGGACGGGAAAACAATTGTCGGATAACTGGCATGTCGTCAGAACGTACCATAGAAAGCGCCACAGCCTCACTGCTGCAACTTTAACCAGGGGTGACTGGAGGTCTATATTTTACCCGCATCGGACATTAGATGCCGCCCGCTTAGCTGTGAGCACACTGTGCTTACTTGCCGTAGTCTAAACCAACAACCTTGATAGAACTTGCGCTCGGAGTACGCTGGAGTACGGCCCACCTACCGGCTTTGGCTCCGAAAGACCGCGACTATGCGAAATCAGCAAGGCGTTTCAAAGCGAGTTAAAGTTGCGACTGACTCCCAAACTACTTGCTCTCGATCACGATTAACCCAACCGGAGTGCCTACCCTGCAGGGGTCAAAATCAAGATAATTGTCTCAAATTACTTGTTCTGATCGTGAATGCTGCGGCCCTCTGTCTGACTGGCAACCCACTAGTAGTTCGTCGAATCAGCATACTCGCAAAAACACCGACAATCCTAGGCTGTGCATGGAAGGTAGGTTGGAACAGTGCTCCGACTGGTTGACACAAACCATCAGATGACATGCACAGGTTGTACACGCATGCGTCATGAACAAGCTTGCACTTAAGTGGATGAAAGGGCATGACTCACGCGTGTTTGAAGTCCTTGAACCATCAGAATTCGATGGTGACTGCACCTGCCATTTTACGTACTCGGCCGAATTCTATATTCCACGTGGCACATGTGACATGTTAAATCCTTCTCCACCTCCCGCCAGTCCGATACTGACCGAACATGAGAAGTGCGTCTTTGACAAGTGACTCGGAAGCTTTGCGTGCATGCTATGCACATCATACTTGCTACAAGTGACTACCAGTGTGCATGTTGCTGCGGTCACATCAGAGTGCAGCCGACCTTGTGGACCGGTTGGGCGGACCGGAAGCCGAATGTCCCTGAGAGACGGCAGTGTCTGATTGACAGCCGTCGTTGTTGATGTTGAGCAACTTCCGCCTGACGCTCTCCAGTGGTCACAGAATATTCAACGTCTCTTACTCCAGGTGATATCAAGTCATGATTGTGCCATCGAATAGAAGGTGACGCACCAGTGGTGAATACTTTAGTACTACTAGTGAGTCGTCAGAACCGGTGGTTAATAAGCTTGCAAGGGAAGACTCCCCAGGTTCACCCGGTGGAACTACGGTGAACAAGCCATTGAGGAATCTGTGTCGTGCGTCGGATACAAGATCTGCCATTGTTAGCTCGGTATGTTTGACCTGATATAAGGTCCCCTTGGACTCACAGTACCGCCTATGTACACCGTTGTAACTCGCATCCAGTCGGATTTCCGTCCTTACCCTGTTTCTGGGCTGATTATCCCTAGTGGGTGCAAAGTGGTATTTCCTTCTAGAGTTTGATTCACACAAGACACATTCGATTATAGAGTGGATACGACATGGGATGGTACTGCGGTGGTAGCGGCTCGCGAGCCTGCGCGGAACATCCCTCGTGCAGATTTTGGAAATATCAAAGAAAGACAGTATGAAGATACTGGCGGTCTTCCCCAGCTCGAGCTACGCAGTGAACAGGCTAACTTTGCTGAAGAAAGACACCCCCTGATGAGTCAACTCGTGGAGGAGGCGAACTCAGACAGCTCCTGGTCATCCTCTTTCTTGTCTTCACCGAGTCGATAACGAATTGTTGGAAGAGCGAAAAGGAGTCCGACAAGACACAAAACCCATGATGAGATAAGGAGCCGAAGGGACAGCCTGAAGGTGTTCAAGGTCATCGGATGTCTGTCAAATCATCAATTTGGATGGAACAACTCACGGGAAATAATGAGCTTCGGCTTGCGCAGCCCCCTCGGCACCAGCAACTTGCATGCCCCTGTCTACGGATCATGAGTGCCTCTGTTTCTATGGAGGCGAATCAAGCCTACTCACAGAACCCAACAAATACGGCAAGTTTCCATAGATCGTTGGATAGGGCACCCAAGCCCCAGAGTATCAACGTGTTCCACATGGAATCCATAAATCCGCAGAAGATGTACAGCCAGGCGTGAGCGGGATATGCAGAGTTGGTGAAATCCATCTCGAAAGTACTAGGGTTATAGGGCGGTAAAGGAGACCTAGAGTCCTTTAAATCTAGATACTTTTGAGCAAAAGAGAATGCACATACTTTTGAAAGAAGTAAGCCCATATGTGGACGACAAGGACCATCACGAGGACAACAGTTATCCCAGCCTGGCCACGAGTCTGACGGCTGAATCGCGATTGATCGAGGATAGCGTAGCCAAATGACACGGAACCCAGCATCTGGGCTATTGCAAAGAGGAGTGAGTTGAGATTTCTCGTGCGGCCGTTGAAAAGTAGAACATTGTAGTTGAGTTGTTCTGGTTAGATGTCGATACTTAGGTCATAACAACCAATGGAACATCTGATTAACTTACGCCACTGGCCAAAGTAACCACTGACAAAGAACATGGGGAATAGGAAGAAAACCATCGGATCGCTCTTGGCTGCTATGTAAAGGCTGTATAATGCTGCTTTCCATGACGATTGGCGAGGACCGACGACTTTCGATCCATCCGCTCGAACGACCCATGCTGGATTAGCAATGAGCAGAGCTGATAATGCTCCGACGAAGGTAAGAATGAAGAAGCCGGCCTATGTGTGGCTGTCAGTGTGTGCCATTTTGCGAAGGAAAAAATGACTCACATATACCCCATTGTTGACTTGTGACTAGAGGTCAGATCGATCACTGCTCGATTAATAGAGACTTACCGATCTGGCCCTGAGTGTGAATTAGAAACAACGCAATGCAACCGATTTAATCAACTCACTACATTGTTAAGACCAGCCGACAGATTGGTTGCCGCGCCGATAAGTGGACCGAGATAAAATATTGACCAGAAGATGCCGATGACTAGACCTTTTCTATTTTCCGTTGGATAGGCCAGCATCATGGCGCCTTGTGCAGTCCAGAATAATGCAGCACATATCCCTTGAATGGCTTCTGCTGCCACAATGAACCTGTATACGCCAGGGTTGTTTCTGACAGTCCTATGAAGTATACAGGGCATAAGATGATGACGAGGAAGAAACGAACTGAGTCCTACCAGAAAGCAACGATATAAAGGAGGTGTCCTAACCCTCCAACGAGAAGCGAAATACGGGGTCCAAATGCGTTAATGATCACTCTGAGGAGTGTCAGTTTTGCTCGCAAGTTAGATGAAACGTAACATTGACCCAGCAAAGAACCCCACGATGGCACTGGTAACTGTGTGCGCCACGGATGCGTTTGAAATTGTCTGAGGAGTAACCTGAAGACTCTGAGGTAAATTGCCAAGGACACTGACGATGCCAGGGGCCAAGAAACAAATAAATCCGAGTATGAACAACTGGGAATAAGGATGGAAATAGAATCCCCTGCGCTCCAGAAGCTGCTCACGCTGAGAGTCATCTGTGGTCGCAGGTTTACTAGCACTGGTAGTGACGACGGATGATGCCATGAGAGCCACCGCCGGGTTCCATACACACCCCAGCTCTTGATATTCCACACTTATGGGTTCCCACTGCCCAGTAACTCGATTATTAAGGTATATCAGCATAAGGAAACAAAGGGAAAGAAGTATGGTGTTGTGACCTGAGTGGTTTAGCTCCGGTACGTTGATCTGCCGCTTCCACTATAACGGTATTAGGCAGTCCAGCTGACCATGTAGTTGGAGTAGAAGGTCCGCCACATTAAAGCCAACTCACCAGTCGCGAAAAGCCACTCACCACTTTGCTTCCCGTCGGATGTGTCAATGGTTCAAGCAGATGGTGGCGACGTCAGTTGTGCCTTCAAGCCCGGAGTTAGACCACCTTGACTTAGACCCCTTCTGTTCGGAAAAGAGATCATTTGATCAGAAATATGGTAGAGGTACCCTCATTGAGCAGGTTTGGCCGAGACTGATAAATGTTTTGTGCAAGCTTTTTAGTATGCGATCATGCGCCCCCCAAAAACTTAACCATGTGAGCGCTCCATATAAGTACACTCAACTCTGTCAGAACCCATCCTGCCGGAAGAGTTCCGGCGTCTGAACAACAGAAAAGTTCACTTCGATGTAGTGAGCAATATCGTAGAACGACCCCTTAGAATTATTTTTTCTCTGTCCACCATACCTCCTTGGGCTGACAATTTGGACGCCGGAGCTCTTCCGGCGATGTGGGTTATTACAGAATTTGACTTCGGTCAAAAAGAATCCAGGTCACCCTTCTCACACTGATGGGACGGACCACCGTCGTGACAGGGATTGGTTAATGGGTTGACGTCATGGTGTGCACGTTCGAGTCGTAAAATGACCCCCGGATATACTCGATGACTTTGAATCGGGACGTGTTTGGTTACAGAGAACAACCCCTTTATCTCCTATGCAGACTCAGTCTCGTTCAATCATGATGTTATTGCCAAAATTCTCACCACTAGTACTAGGGATACAACCTCCGAGGCTTGTTCGAGTCCACTGCGCGGGAACACAACTTCAGAGCGGTTGATGCATGATGGGCTGACGACCTGTTCACATACCAGCTGTGTCAATGTACCCCTCCCCGAGACAACTGTTCGACACTGTCCTCGTGGAGTGGACGGTCCGATGCACTGGTTGCAAGTCCACGAACTCCTCTCTCCACTCGGAAGATGGGTCGAGACGATCATACATCATGCATCACGCTGGCCATCCTAGTTTCGTCCCATCGAGGTTTCTTACTTACACGCTGTCGACTCATCACTTTATATTGCCTACCAACCAACCCAATGAACGATGGTACATCCCTTCGGCTCCAAGTCACTCCATAGATCATTAACTGGCGAACAGAAACCCAACATCGAAGGTAGATTCACTTGGTAATTGCAAAGCGATGCAGAGTGAGGCCCGAACTACCAGTGCCATCAAGATAAGGCGGCGAATACAGTAAGAACAGCAAAGCCGATCTGCAAGGCGAGGGGACAACTATCAGCACACGGCACAGTCTCTGTACCAGCTGAAGCCGACACTGTAGGAAGTGTAGAAGCCATAACAGAATTCTTACCACCGCCACTATGACGGAGACCAACCGCAGAAGGTTGGAATGTCACGTCTTAGCTAGCACCTGACCAAGATGATACTTCCCGAGCCTATGCTATTGTCTTACTATTACCCGTCAAATAAAAGTTCATCAGAAAATGGAGGTTACAGTACGTACAAGTAGGATAATCTTCCGAGATGGGCTTTTCTGTTCAGAACATGTTGAGGTATTCTATCAGAACGATGCTGCGCACTTACTGAGCCGGCTAGGCACCGTTGAGGCACCAGATCGGAACAATTCCCGTTAAAATCCCATAGCCAGATAATCACACAAAACAGGACGATGAGATTGGTCGCGTGTACAAGGCACTTCATCTCGTCAAGTACATCTAAGTCAGTCTGAGTGGGGCCAGGTGGTTAAAACGACATCAAAGCCCCTGTGGAAACACGCCGTAAGTTGTCAGATGATACCTAGATACATTCGGTCGTATAATCACTTAGCCAAATACAACTCTAGCTACCGGTAGCAGATGTCAAGCAGTCCTTTCTAAGCCCGAAGGAAGTTGCGAGTACTTCGCTCCAACGATTCCGCATTTGTCCTCGCTGAGGAAACATAACAATCAGAAAAGAACATGACGCACAATAGAGGAAAGATACGCACAACTGCTGGTCATCCAGCTCACTGCTATCATTCACACGGTAGTAAACCATTGGAAAAGCAACGCCGATTGCAACGACACACAAAACCCATGAAAGAACAAGACCCGTGGTAAAGGAGCTGCCGAGTAGTGAGGGTGACGCCATGTACATTATGCGTATACAATGAGTTCAAGACTCACGGGAAATATGTAGCCTCTGCTAGCCCAGAGGCATTAAAGCTAGCTGTCTTCAGCCCCCGATCTGCATATCACGAAAGTGTCAGTGTTTGATGGGGATTGTCGACACTGTCAAGTTGACTCACAAAAACCAACGAAAACAGCTAGCTTCAAAGGATTGTTGGATACGGTGCCTACTAGCCAATAAGCCAACGTATTCCACATGGCATCCATGACACCATAGAATATAGAAAACCAGGCGTGAGTGGGATATGCGGGGTGAGTGAAATCTATGGGGAGGATGGGATAATTGCCTGGGTGAGACCTGTAATTCCATTGAGTCTATATTATTAGCTAAAGAGAGCGCGCATACCTTAGAATGAGGTATCCCCAAAAATGAATACCGAAGGCCACTACTGCGACGGTAGTCCATCCAGTAAATGCACGGGTTCCGCGTCTTGTCCGCGATCGATCGAGAATACAATACCCAATGAATACGGCGCCAACCATCTCGCCTCCAGCGGCTAGAAGGGCATTGAGACAACCCGTCCGCTGGTTGAAGAGTCGGCTGTTATATGTGACTCGTTCTGGTCGAATGGTGTGCAATTGGTGAATTAATTGATACCCTTGGAAACGCTAGAAAACGACATACGCCATTCGTGAAAATAGCTGCTCGCAAAGAACATGGGAAGTAGTAGTAGGACCATCGAATCAGTCTTCAATGCAACCCAGAAAGTGTGAAAAGACGTCTTCCATGACAATCGGTGAGGGAGGACGACGTTCGTACCATCCGTTCGCACAACCGAGGCCGGGTTAACCATGGCTAAAGCTGAGGATGCTCCTACCAGAGTCAAAATCACGAAGCCAACCTTGTGTAGGAACTCAGCATGACACTTTTGAGAGCCATATATGACCCACATATGTCTCGTTTCCGACTTCGCGACGAATGGTCAGCCCGATTGCTACTCTGATGCAATTAGATAATTACCTGTGTAACGCTATAAGCAGGCTCAGTACTGATCAAAGTCAAGTGTTCAATCAACTTACACGCCCGTCGAGTATAGCTGCGAACCCGAGTGCTATGCTAACAAAGGGGCCGAAATAAAATAGTGCCCAGAAGACACCGATGACGATGCCCTTTCGGTTCTCAGTCGGATATGACAACATTAGGGAGCCTTGTGCTGTCCATAGTGTTCCAAGACAGATTCCTCGAACAGATTCTCCAACGACAACGAGATTATATGCCCCTGCATGATTACGGACAATCCTAGAAATGATTCAGGGGGTCGCGGCAACAGTGAGTTCGAATCATGACCATACAGGTAAGAGAGGATGTAAAGTGGGACCCCCATTCCTCCAAGGAAAAGAGCATGCCGGGCTCCAAGTGCCCCGATGATCACTCTGTGGGGTATCAGTGCTCTTAAGCTGTGTAAGTGACGGGAATATGCTACTGACCCGCCAAACAGAGGGACAATAGAAAATGTAACAGCGCCTACCAGGGCTGCATTGAACTGCGCTCGAGGAGGAGCCGTGATGTTTATGCCCAACCCTTTCATGACATATAGCATGCCCGAGCACATAAAGAAAACGAAACCGAGAAGAGACAGCTGAAAGTAAGGATGGAATTGCTCGCCTCCGGTTGCTGCTCTCCTGAGAGAGAAGGCGGACACCATTGTGATAAGAACCCCGGAAGTTAGCTTTGGAACTCAAAACTTGAAGTTTTCATAAACCATTTGTATTTTCTGTGGTGAGCAAGATACCGTTGGAAGAGAGAGATTTGAGAAGGCTAACATACCGACTACGCCTGTGCTAGAAATGCCAACCAAAGCAAAATGCTAGAGAAGAACGAAACATGAGTCGTTTGATCTGGGTTTTGTGAGATCACTGGCACAGCATACCATGTCTCGGCCTCAGCCGTCGTGGTGATAGCTGAGTTTCAAGCTGCTGGGACTGGCGGATCCGAGGCTGGAACGCAAATTCCCAAGCTCGATCGTCGGACCCGTACGTGTGTTGTTCTGGTAGATAGTTTAACATCACCGAAGCCGAAGTTGTCAGTCCCCCATCCGTGAGCTATAGTACTAGAACTTTCCTCTCGATTACTTCCTTTCACTGATACATAGATCCACGAACCATCGAATTTTTGCATTGCCTTCAAGTAGACCCGGTTTTCTGCGATAAAACTCCCATCTTCGATATCTCCATGAATCATCGCCAGGTCCATCTGGTCGTCAGGGCCACTTACTTGTTCGTTGAGTGGTGAGCCAGTGCTCATGTGATCTCGGGGCTCGGATCAAACATGTTCTGCTAAAGATAGATGTCATTGCTTGCACATCCTATATCCTCACCATGTCCATAATGTCCCCCGACGCCTCCAAGTTCCTGCGCGATGTCGATGCATCGGCCTCAATATCTCCCAGATGTAAGTATGCAGGAGCCAACGCTGATCTATGACCGCTAACCTTCGCCTCAGCATCAACCCCTTGACTCTCATTGGATTCTCGCCTGTGGGGAACCTGCTACCATTCACAGATGTCATACGCGAGGGTTTCAATAAAGTCCCCACAATCGACGGATTTCATGCGACTAAGGAATATCTCGCCTCAGAGATTAGAAAAAGCGAGGCAAGCATCAGGAATATTGCGATCATCCTGAAGGACAAACTTGATGGGACCTACAAGCTAGATGACCCCTTCGCAACTCGCCTCGCGGTCGCAAAAGAACAGATTCTCGCAGAGCTGGAGTGGTTTTCTAGTAAAGCATTTGGGGGAATTTCCAGTGCGGATATCCGCAAAGACTTGGAACCCAAGTTCAACACGTTTATTGAAGAAGTGACAAAGCGGAACGCACTCATTCTTCGGTATAACACGAATGTCAAGCTTTTGCAAATGTCCGTCAAGGAGGAGCGTGCATACAAGGCGGAGCAAGACAAGCTCATATCCAGGCAGATTAAGCATACCGATCCTGATCTCCCCGCAATCACTGCATACATGGCCAGCATCTATCAATCCTCCCGTGCACGTGTCACGAAGCTGCTCAACCTCCCCCTGCGTTCACTCAACTTCCGCATGCTGAGATCGTACGACGTCATCGATTTTATCTTCCCGGGCGGAAGCCACAGCGAGGCTACTATCGACAATGTGCCCCTGACACTCACAGCAGCAGCACTGGTGTCGGTGCGCGACAAAATCGAGGAATTGTTCCGAAAATCAATCGAAGACTGGGGCTCAGAACCTGCACGGTTCCCCGGAAACTTTGATGCTTACCCAGGCAAGAGGTATTTTTTGAACCCATCCTCGCGGTCCCAGCTCCTGGCGTCCAACGAGCATAAGGTATGGTCCCGATCTTTCGGCCGATTCACAGTCGCTAACATGTCGCTCTAAATTAGTCTGCTGTGCCGGTCCCCGTTGATATCATAGGCGACTTTGACAGATGCTGCAATATCCGTATCTACCGCGTTTGCTTCGGCTTCGCTGGGCTCGGGACAAAAGCTACGGTGCCAGCTGATGGATCTGTCCTCGTCCAAACCACACTCATGCACGGTGAACAAGACACCATTGTGGATCGTTCGCGTAAAGCTGTCTCATTCGACCATGACCGCGTGTCCACCGTGTACTCTTTCCGGCTTAAACCTGATGGCTCTAGCATGGTTGTCGACAATGGGAACTTGGGGCAGGCAGATGTCAATGTGGTTGCAACCTCGTACGCGGCACCCGGGCCGTTTACGGAGTGGACCATTAGCTTGAAGTGGACGCTGCATGCAAACGGAATGGATACGGAATGGGAGGGGTTGGATTTTAGCCGGGTGAGCGAGGCGTACTTGGATTTCTGTGGCACAAACTACGCGTATTTAAATGCGTAATAGTCCTGTTCAGAAGAGTTGGGGTGGTACGGATCATTGGTTCTGTGCTCGTGTATTGTTCGAGTTTCGTCTCATTCCATGTATTCTTCTACGATTCCTCTCAGGCTGCAAGAAGGTGTTTTCGACCACTGGTGATGGTGCTGGTTTGTGAAGCCCATACCGCATATCGGGACTACATAATCGTCCAGGTCGGAAGTAGACGGACCTCTGGACTAGGAGGGTGTACAGTCTGAGTTCGTTGTAATACAGTGATGGGGCCCGGATTCGGAGACATGGCGGGAGAAGGAAGATTATCGATAAAAAGGGAGACCTCTTACAGACTAACTACCTAACACAAGGTGAACATGTGTAGAGAGGGTGAGTCTATATGTAAGAGAAGGAGGTGGCGATCGGAGCGTGTATCCCGAATCGTCACATTCGCAAAGGTAGATGGCACTAGCAGCGGGGGCGTTGGGCTCTGATTCTCGTTGTATATGTTCAGACAGCCGGGGTAGTTGTGGCCAGTACAAGATCTAGGAGTTTGTCGGCGAGTATCTCTGTTGACCCCGATACCAACTTACGGGATCACAGCTAAACATCAGGAAATACCATCGCTCACATTTTGTAGAAAAAATGTCACAAAAACTCTCCTTTTTCAGCCTTTTGCACAATTTTGGCAAGTTTGTGATTTTTGACGGTCCCCTTCGTCGCCAGATACAAATAAGTAACATTTTTTCAGCTTTTTTGAACATTTCTTGTACTATTACTCAAACCAATCCTACTAATACCTTACCTGTTCCGAAGTCCACTGCCATCACAAGTGCTCAGATTAGCTCCATTAGCGCTGTGTCGTGTTGTATTAGCAAGTGATTGGACAGATAGAGCGGCAGAAATACACACCTTAAGAAATCAAGCACACAAACCATCGTGCAGAAAGGTGTTTGACATTAGAGAATAGCACAGGTATAGCCTTGGGTATCAGTGGGCATACCTGTATCGTATTGTCCTCGTTGTGGTCGTGGTTGCTGGGACGGCCTGTGTTGTGCTGTGCTTGTCCTCGTCGTGGTCCGATGGCCCTGTGTTGCCCTCGTCATCGTCGTCATCGTCGTGGTGTTGGGGCGGCATTGGCCACCCCAATGCCATTATCGCTGTCGTCATCGTCATGATGGTGCCAGCCTTGGGCCCTCGCCAACGGCATTGTGGTGACGGAGTGGCATTGGGCACCCCTCGCCCGCCCACTATCACCGCAACAATGACGACGGGATTGGTATTCGCTACCCCCATGCCATCGCGTTGTCGTCACCATCATCGCAGTGGTGTCATCCCTGTGCCTTCGTTGTCACTGTTGTGGTGGCGGAATTGGCAACGGAATCGCCGTCGTCATCGTCATATCACCCCCACACCATCCTCTCATCGTTATGGTCATTGTGGTGTGGTGGCGCAGCATTGGCAACTCCAGCGTCATCCTCGTTGTCATTGTGGCGCCATTTCCGGTCCTCGTCATCGTCCTTGTCGACCGGTCTGGGAACGCCCTCCACTGGTGACTATTAGGCTCGCGATGAATCAGTGAGGGTGAGATCAAGTCGGTGGGCTCGCGGAAGAGCCAGAGAGGGTGTAATTGAGTCGTTGGACTTGTGAACGCACCGGTGAGGGTGTGATTGAGTCGTTGGACTCGTGAACGATTCGGTGAGGGTGTAATCAAGTTGTTGAGCCTGGGAATGAGTCGGCGAGGGGATCAAGTCATTGGACTCGCGAACGAGTTGGTGAGGGTGTAATTGAGTCGTTGGTCTCGAAAATGAGTCATTCAGGGTGTGACTGAGTCGTTGGACTGGCGAACGAACCGGTGAGGGTATGGTCGAGTTGTTGGGCGCGCAAACGAGCTGATGAGGGTGTGAACGAGTCGTTGGGCTCGCGTGCAAGTCGTTTGGGGTGTGAATGTGTCATTGGACTCGCAAACGAATTGGTGAGGGTGCGAATGAGTCGTCGGGCTGGCAAAGGGGTCGTTTGGGGTGTGATTGAGCCGTTGGGCTCACGAACGAGTCGGTGAGCTGGTGTCACCCCTGTGGCCTTGTCGTGATCCTCGTCGACAGCATTCAAGTTGTGGTGACAGGATGGCATGGGCCACCCTCGTCGTCGTCATGATGGGGAGGCGCCATGGCGCCATCATCGTTGTCGTGGTTGGTGGGCAGTATTGGCCATTCCCATGCCATCACAGCATCATGGCGGCGTGCATCGTCAATGGCTTGTGAAGATGATGGTGAAAATAGTCTTTGTGTGGGATTGTTTGGCTTAGTTTGGCTTGACTCGTTGTCTCTTGCCCAAATTTTGTCCAAGTCTCAATGCATTAGGAAACATTTACTACACTTTTCATTAGCTCTCAATAGTAATCAGCATCGAGTGGAGAGTTGACCCAACAAAGCAAGCTGGCTAAACAAGGTGTATAGCCAAAGGGTCTAGTCAAATGCAGAATAGGTTGCTTCTATGTCATGGCGTGCCTCCTGGGATATGCTCAGTAATGTATGTAGAGAATTGCAACAAAAAAGTGCTGGATTATCGAGAATTGTTCGGTTTTCAACA
>JBBPJZ010000369.1:0-22249 GCA_038089015.1 Chalciporus aff. trinitensis | reverse complement strand
AGAAATTCATGAATGACACCCCACTGCTCATAAGAATAGTTCCCGGATCTGGAGACTTCTTCAAAATGAGGAAGGTTCTGTTGAAGATTGCTCTCGATGTAGTCAGTGCACGGAGCTTATGTAATCGTGCCGAACGGAGCATGTCGTCGCCAAAATTTCTTGCTCGAAGGGAAGGATTTGAGGCTGAGTAGAGGTTACTATGATGCGAAGGTTGTAAGTTTACAATCTACTCAGAGTTGCTCCACATACCAAGTTTACAATCCTGAGGAGACGGCACGAAATGCATCGAGTAGTCGATTTGAGGGTGGATATATACGATCTCGCGTTCCGCATGCCAATGCTAGTGGTCGACCAACTTTGCGCGGAGAAGGGACAGACGACGCGATGAACATAACACCGTGGCCATGGCCATAACGCGACGCGGAAACGTTGACTATATCTGAATTCTCCGCAGCATGTCGCGAGGAGATAGCATCGAGTTTCCCCACTTCCAGAGGGACCCACGTTCCGTTTCTAGCTTTCATTTGCGCTCATCTCAGTGTATAAGAACATGGTCTGCCACGTACATCAGTTGTGCCTTCTGTTCTCGTTCGCCTTTCTACCATGGCGACGCTCACAGATCTCCATACTAGCACTGTTTTGAGTTTAGTGCTGGCTGGCGTTGCGATAGCCATTGGCCTCGCCTTTTTCAAGTCCAATGGTCAACCTGAGCGACGTACTGTTCGAGCTGTTCGTCTTTCTTCTGGCCTTGCGCCGCGTCCTCTTGTATGGAGTTTGCTCGAAATAGACGCCTCAAGATCTCTTATTCACGAGGCCAATTGTTCTCAGCTTCATCCTATGACCATGGGCAAAAAAAAAAGTACGCCCCCCTCGATTCCACTGATGATTTCGATGTAAATTATTGACAACCAGAGTATAGAGAGGGCAATGGCCAAGGCTAGGGCCAGAATCGCAAGTGCTGGGAGTGCTGCGACTCGGAGTGTCAACAGTGTCGTGGGCATGTATTTCCAGGCGGGGGAAACCTCTCCTCATCTTACCCGTGTTCCTTTGGAGGATATATGCGTTCCAAGCTTCTTCACAAGGCAACAAATAAAGTTCAAGTTGCCCCTTTTACCCCCCATTCTCGGACCTGAAGGGGCCTACTATTACCTTCCCATCGACACTCTAGGGCATCGTGGCCCGAAGCTCGCGCAGCCTTTCAAACTGTACACCCGTGATAACTTCCTCAACGACGGATCCCCGATAAACATGATCCCTTCGGCCCTCACGAATGGGAATGCACCGTATCTCTGGACCGGGAATCTACTCGCGTTGAAGGAGACGTTCAAGGACTCTGGGGTGTTCATGGACTGTACCATGCAGGACTTGGTGACGTTAGCCAAGTTCTTTGAGTGGTACGGTGACATGGATATTCACCGCGAAGTATGTGACTTTCTGTCATGTAATATGATTGATTCAAATATTCGTGGATCAGACGATGGCCCAGGAAATGGCGCAGCTTCAAGCGATGTTCCCAGGTGCACAGATCGTCCCGGTCAATGAACTAGGTTCGGTGGATTTGTGTGTAAGATAGATTCAGAGTCTGTCGTGTCCGAGTCTGTCTTTTTGCGATTGGTGAACGTATTATGTCCTTTCGATCAAGATGTCCTTGAGTGCTGGTGAATTGTATGTTGTATTCTCCTACGCCGGAACATGGCTGGTGGAAGAAGTGACTCCGATTGACGGGCTTCCCCAGTCATTTGGCCACTTCAAGCAGTACTGAAGGATTGACTTTCCAGGTGTTCAGCCCACGCCAGTAGCTCTCAGAGAGTTTTCAGAGGTGGTTGCGGTTTTCAGATTCCAGGAAATGAAAAATTATATGATAAAGTTCTGGGATCCAAGCCCAACACGAGACAATCTCTGAGCTTGTAAACATCGAATTCTAGATCACACATTCGGTCTTGTTTCTAGCTTGATTTGCCGTGGGGATGAAACGAATCCCCCCAACTAGCTGCGCTAATTGGCTACACATACTCCGCAATGGTCTCCAACTTATCCCTCTTACTACCACGGGGTAGAGCCTCAAAGAACGTGCTCATCACAGACCATGAACTCCCAGTTCACACTATTTCCAGTGGAGATTCTGTGCCATATCTTCTGTTTCCTGAGTGTTCAGGATATTGTCGGCCTGCGATCGGTGAGTTACTAGAGGCCTACATTACTTCTGTCGATCTCGATGGGCCAGTCACCAATGGATCAACATCATGCTCATGCCAGTGATTATTGATAGGTCACGAAGCAGTATCGGAACATCACGCACGATCCATCCCTTTGGATCTAGCTGTACAAAAATGCTCCACTCCCTCGTCCTTCTGGACCATTCCCTTTCCAATCCATCCAGTTTCGGGAGCGTACCCTGGTACGATCGGCTCGACTGGCAGAATCGTGGACAAGCCTGCCCTTTGAAATTACCTCTGAAATATCCACTTCATTCGAAAATTTCCCTCTGACGACAAACCCGGTCATCATTGGAGGGAGGTGGTTGCTGAATCGCAAGTCAGAGAAAGAATTCGTACTGCGCGACATGAACGCAAAACTTAGCGACCGCTCAGTCAGTTCGGAAACCGAAGGATTGATGGACCCAACTGTATGGGGAGCATGCACCGTCACCTCTGTCGAAGGAGAGATGGTTTATGTTCTTGCCATCAGGGGGGAGACAGTTCGAAACTTCTCGAGTCTACTCACATCCGGTATATCATGGTAGGACTGGATCTTCAGCTAGGTTGATGCCCAGGCTGACTTGGTGGGTTTACGTAGGAAATTCTTGATGTTTCCAGTCAATAGTGATTCTGGGGAGCCTGGTGCCTGCGTTCATTTCGACGTTCCGTTCAAGACTTCTGCGAGTGTTAGACTTCACATGGCTCGTCACTGGACTTTGGAGAATCATGGTTCTTCATTCTTGAGCATTCGAATTCTGAGTCGTCGCTTTATTTTCGATACCCAAAGGCGGATATTCTACGAATTCCCTCGATTCAGCACGGCGCATGTAAGTTATCCTCAAGCGCCACGATTTCCTTCGATGCTTACCTCAAACCTGAAATTACGCTGACCTACGGAAATTATTTGCAATGCCAGGCGACATAATCCAGACGAACACAAGTGTCATACTCACGAACACGCATGTCATTGTTTTCTTTGTGATCCGAAATTCGCCAGTGGGACGATTGACAGTTGTCCAGGCCTTCACCGTCCCGTCTGACTCGGAGCCTCCTCGTGACGAGAATGGAAGACCGACTCTTCACTGTTCCCATGAAGGTTTCCTTACGGATGAACATCCAACAGACCATGGGCCACTCTCCCTCATGCGGAATTCCAAGGTCTATCCAGTGACTGGTTCCATGGGAATCAGAATTCTATACGTACAGGAACCAATGTCCGATCGGCTTCGCTTCCGTTGCATCGACCTGATACTCACGAAACGCCATACCATCCATCCGATCTCAATCAAGATGCACGACATCTTCACATTCGATAAACCTCCGGATGCAATGCCGATATCCAAGAAGCACTTCTTCAGTGCTTCTGATGATGGATATCGCAGGGGATTCTGGGCCTGGGCGGGAGAGGATGGAGACCGCGATGTGCTGGACGTAATGAAATATACGATCGATGCCACTCAGGAGCAGTGCATGGCTGTTTGCGGCCAACTATCCACTGCCCCGTCCGATCATCTCCGGATCCTCTGGCGAAAGACGTTCGATGGCGCGAGAGGGTGGGTTATGCATCAGCCTCGAAATAGTAGACGTTATGTTTCTGTATCTGTGTTGAGTTAACACTCAGTTCGTGTCATAGTAACTACGTATATATTCATCTTTGAATCGAGAGCGTGCCGCAAGGGAAAAGGTCCACGAGTTGGTGCTTTGCTCCTCCTCTCACTGTGGCCAAATGCGGTCTAGTCAAGCACGAAACTCGGTCACCGAAAACGGGCTTAAGGTCCAACAACCTCTGGTCATCGTGTACAGCGCTTAGGATAGTCTCGCCAAAATGATCGCTAGGCCCCATGTTCGTGCACAAAAGGGTAAAATAAAGGTAGCAGGAAAGTATATCTCGAACTGTGAGGTGGTGTTGTACAATACAAACGGAAATGGAACTATGCTCATAGGTGTATGAGCATGTCAGAGGCGTCAGCTCTGAACAAGGTGCTCCTGAATGATCGTGGACAATTCAGGAGATTCCTTCGCCAATATTTCGATGGTTTCTCTCTACCAAAAAATGAGGTCAGTAACTTTGGGTGGTGACAGTTCAAAATACTGACCCAAAGCGTATCCTGTACGTTCTTTCCCTCCTGGCTAAGCACGAAGTCTGAAGCTTCAGAGACAGCACCCATGCTAATGAACGCTCCCTTCATCTGATCCTCGTTATCTTGCTTCGCTATCGCAGCATAGACCAGCTGACGTCCGCCTTGTTCCGATGTAAATGCCAAGAGCTTCTCAAAGATGGAGACGACGATGTTCGTGTAGTCACGCCGTAAAGTGGAGTAGCAAAAGCCAGGATTTACAGCGTTCACAGTGAGTGGTGTGGCAGATTGCAAACGGTCGTGCAATGCGCGCGCGAAGAATACATTGATGACTAGACAGAATGTCGTGAGTTCTCGACTCAGAACGCTTCTTCTCAGGAGGGAACCTCACGTTTAGTATCTGGGTAGCGGTGTCCCATGGTTCTTGGGTAAAAATGGGGTACGTGAACAAATGCTAGACCTGTCAGCGAGGAGTGGCTTACTTGGCACTCCTGTGTTCCGTATCAGAGACTTTAGTGATCGGGGAGGATGACTTCCTGACATCGTCTGGAAATGTTGTCCAATAATGAAGCGTGGCGGAAACGACCACTAAGCGGGAGGTGCTCTTGAACTTTCGTCCGGTCTCGATCAAGCGAGGGAGAAGGAGTAAAGCCACGAGCGCAGAAGCAAGGTGATTCACCTGAAGGCTGTACCACCGCAAATTAATAAAGCCGCGCGTTCACGAGAGATAAACCCACCTCGACTCCCAGCCATTGACGGTCTCTTCATAGGTGCGCATCAGGACAGCTGCGTTCATGACGAGTATGTCAAGCCGGTCGTGCTCTTGATTGAAACGTTCCGCAAAACGCTTCGCGGATGCAAAATCGGCGAGGTCGACGATCATGACCTCGCATTTCTTAAATCCAGTCGCCTTTTGGATTTCTTTAAGAAGATAGAGTGAGTAAGTGAACCAACGTATTCAAGAATCTAGAAAAATACCGGCTGAAGCAGCCTTCCCCTTGCTTTCGCTGCGGCATGCAAGAACAAGTTTGGCGGGATTCATGTTAGCGAAATGCTTCGCGGCCTCGAACCCGATGCCAGCGTTCCCACCAACGATTACGACTGTTCTTCCGGATAGATCAGCCGTCTCTACTGGAGGAACAGTCGACCATTGGTCCACAATCCAGTTGAAGAAAGATTTTTTCATGATTTGGAAGACGGGAGAAGGCTGAAACTCGACCAGACAGCTCCCGTGTATTTGTATCCACTTATCACAGAGACGAATTGATATCAGGGTCATGCCGGGCGACGTCGCGGATGATCTGGGAGCAGCATAGTGGATGACAGAAGCTGTAAGGTGTCATGCCGAACAAACACGTACACTGCACGGCACAAGCCAACGTAATGACAAGCATTTTCCAGATGTACTTACTTTTCCTGCAGACGCATCCACTTGAGCACACAACTACGCCGATCTGGCTACATGAAAACTGGCATCAACCCATGTACGCAAGTAACAGCAATAGTCACAGCCACACAGCTTTGAGTCCGAGTTGGACTTATGGCGGGTGCTCAAGCGCTCAAGTTCAATACCTAACTACAACCAGGTTTCGTTGTTACATGCAATTATGTTCATTATTGACAACACCATGTTTTTACTTGCTTGGGTCTTTAGCGTGGCCCAAACTTCGCAATTCTGGATTGAGCATATCGCGCAAGTGGGAGCAAGTCTCCAGATGGAAACTCACCCATTGAACAATGAATGCACCGACAAAGACGCAGGAATAAGACAAATGGTATCTGGTAATGGTATCAACAGTGAGCACCGAGAATTGTGAGATGTTGCGACATAACCGACTTGTAGGCCGACCTACAACTTAATCATCAATCCAAGCAATAACACCCACTAGTAACACATCGAACCTACCCAGAAGCACTATCCCAGATCGTATGACTATCCCTCGTTTTCTGCGTTGATCCAATAGAAGCTCGGGACCAGCGCTTCGAATTTCCGTCGATATTCCTCTGAGAGAAATGGCTCTCGTTCCACAGACAGGCACGTGATTGCACTCAGGTCGTCACTATCTATGGACATTAGGCCACCCACCGTTCCATCCCAATCTGGGTTCGCTTCCATCGCGTTCCTCCGTGCAAGGACTATATGGTGAAGGCTTTCAACATGGAAGTTCGTACATCCCATGATCGACAACGTCGGCATTCCCTTCACCGGAAAGTCGTCGCCATTGGAGCGACGATCTGTCATGAAGTCGAGGACGGTGTCATTGAAGGCAGGGCAGTTTTCGCAGAAGATCTCGCGGGTGGTGAGATTTCTCAGAAGGATAGTGAGGTCGCACCCCTCGTCGAGGGATTCTAAGGCCAGTGTGGTCAAAGGGTCCATACCGAATGTGGCGCAGTTGAAGGTAGAAAGAGTAGCACATGCCCCGTCACCGGAAGAAATAAAAGTTGCAGCTGCAGTGCCAGTGAGACCCGTGAGTTCCATCTCAGAAAGGTTGGGGAGGAGGGGTGGAGGTTGAAAGCTTGCAAAATCTTCGAGAAAATGAAGGCCAGCACCATGGAAAGAGAGGCATGAGAGCTCGCTGGCATGTGAGAGGGCTGTAATGGTAGCCCCGATGTACAACGGTTCGGCGAGCGGAAGATATCCAGCTGAGGTGGTGTAGAGGTGACGGAGATCGGGTGCATTAGCAAGGCATGTTGGACTTGATGCACATGCCCGGAAAAGTATACGGGAATTAATGGTCAACGACTCAAGCTTCGTAGCAGAGAAATGTAGCTCCATTTGGCCTCCAAGATGGTGGTTTACATCGCCCGCGTCGAGAGGTACGTCTGCCAGGATGGCACGCTGCTCTTGGTGAGAGAGGACGGATTGAAGGATGTTGGCTTGTCCGACAAGCAGGTGGTGAAGATCAGGGATAGAGGTACGGTGGAGGAGCGAAAATTCGATGTCTTTGATACCATGGACATTTTGGGATACGTAGGGTAACAGCACAGCGACATAGGACTTCTCGTCGGGATCATGAACACGGTGGTCGTCGGGATGTCTTTTCACATAAACCTGGGTGGGTAGATTGTTTGACAACTGGAAATAACGAACAGAGGTGGGGAGAGGAAGTTCAGCTGAATTAACAGTTATAGGAATACGCGTCCAGAATATGGGATCAAGTTCGAGTAGAGTGCGCCAGCGCCGGCAAACCTTTGCCTGTGCGAACGGGAACATGGTTGGACCGAACAGGTGGCCCTCCCAATGTTCATGAGGATCCAGGACGGGGGAATGTGAAAAACTATCCATATCTGACTCTTCACGTTTTGCGTTGGAGAAGCTTTCAATGAAGCGGTAGTACATGCTCTTTTTGTGATACAGCTTGTAGAGTCGTTTGAAAATCATGATGAGAACTTCATTTGGGAAATCGTGAATAGTGGGATTTCGCCTCTTCATCCTTGGAATGAGACGTTGATGGTCGTAGTTTGGAAATGAGAAACGGTGATCTGACTCGGATGCAGTAATTGACATGCATTTAAGCTTACAGTAAAGTTGATTTCGTTAGCTTAGCGACACGCTTGGTCCACACACAGGGTGACTTAGGTCAGTCTCCCCTTCTCTCCGGAATAGTGTTGGGATGTCTCAGCCTATGAATACCAGCCCACTATCCGCAAGCAGCGTGGACAAGGAGTTGAATAAGGACCGGACACGCACGAGGATGGCTCGCCGCCACGGATCCCTATGCTCAGCCATGAATTGCTTGCGGGCTCAACTACACTGCTGTACCTTCAAATGTTTCAAATTGGACCTAGACCTTGGTGCTGCGAGTCCATGACATACTGGAGAACGGTTCTCAGGATGAGTAACCCTGCAACTAAATAAGGTACTCTGTAACAATCGACTTCAGCTCCGGCGCTTCCTTGGTTAATATATCCACCGTTTCTCTCTGCCAAAAAACACACCTAATAAGCTCAGAGAACGGATTGTAGTTCGAGCTACTCACCCAAAAGTTATCCTGCATCTTCTTCCCTTCCGCGCTGATCACGAAATCCGAAGGCTCGATGACCGTTGGCGCTGCTTTGTCGATATATGCCCCTTTCATGGCCGCCTCGTTATCCCGCCCACCAACAGCTGCATAGACGACTTGCCGACTGCCTTGTTCTGGAGTTCTGGCGAGTAACATACGCTCGAGGTCAGACATTAGAGTACGTGTTGTGTTACGTGACAACTCAGAGGCGCAGTGACCTGGGTTGACTGCGTTTACGGTCAGTGGGGTCGTGGAATTTAATCGTTCCTGGAGCGCGCGAACAAAGAACACGTTGAGGACTGCAAAAGGGTGAAAGCGGCAAGGGTGAGCTGATGTTAGATCCAAACGACAGTGAAAACGTACGTTTCGTCCGATGATACCGCTGTTCCATAGGTCTATAGCACAGAAAACGAATGAACACATTTGGCCCGTCATATTTCAACGTATGACTTACGCGCTATTGAGTGCATGAAGCGGACGGGATGATTGTTGTACATCGTGGGGCAGAGTGGCCAAGTAGTGTGCACCACTGGAAACAAGCACTATACGTGACGTAGTTCCAAACGTTTTTCCCGTGTCGATCAAGCGAGGGAGGAGTAGCAACGACGTGAAAGCAGTCGCGAGATGATTCACTTGGATACTGTGCAGAAAGTCAAGTTCAGTAGATGCGGCGAGCATCCGTCAGATGACGACCCACCTCGTTTCCCAGCCATTTACGGTTTCCACGTGTGTTTTAAGTCCGACACCCGCATTCATAACTAGAATATCGAGTCTATCATATTCTTGGTCGAAGCGTTCCGCAAACCTCTTGACGGAGGCAAAGTCGGTGAGGTCGAGGTTCAGGACTTCACATCGCTTGAAGCCAGTCACAGCTTGGATTTCTGGAACGGGTGAGTGGAAAAGAGGAAAAGGGAGAGTCTGACAACATACCGGTCACCGCAGCCTTGCCTTTGCTCTCACTGCGGCAAGCAAGGATGAGTTTGGCAGGGTTCATACGAGCGAAATGCTTCGCAGCCTCGAAGCCAATACCGGCATTCGCGCCAACAACGACGACTATCTTCCCAGAGAGATCAGCAATCTCCACTGCAGGTACCATAGACCATTGGTTGATGATATGTTGGTAGACAGTCAACTTCATGGTTCAACAATGCTTGGGTAAACGTGGAGACTGGGGTGTTGAGGGTATTGAAACGGAACATGGCACGCATTTTATACTCGAGAGACTTGGCATCTGCCTGGTATGGATAGCTACAAGAGTGGTCAATTCCATACTGTCATCTACTTGTTGGTTAGAAAGCTTGATAGTGATGCTGGGACCTTCGTAAAGGTGCTGACGTTTTGCGTTATCCAATTGACGTGGACATCCCAAATGTAGGAACCCGGCAATAGTGCATAGCAGTGTATGCGGCAAACGATGTGCCTGGCTTTACCAATCAAATCAGCGTAAGCATTGCATGTCGCTTGAGTTCATGCCCGTTACACAGACTACACAGCCAAGGGAGGGTCTGTTCGTTCACCCTCTAGATCAGAAACCGAGGATTCATTGATCCAATGACGGGGCTCATAACGTGACATTCGATATCAAAAAGGATTCCTAGTTCATGAATATTGCACAGTGGTATTGGATGGACAAAAAGCACTGCTAGTAGATGGCCTAACCCTTTTCCAAAGAAATTAATAAACACTCCCCCAAGTAGTCTCCACATCAGTCAAGTCGCTAGATGAGATACTCTGCAGTGATCGAGTGCAGCTCAGGAGCCTCGAGTCCTTCATCACTCTCTGTACAAGAACGCAAGTAAGCCCAGAAAGGAAACTGCAATGCGGGTGACTCACCCAAACATTCTCCTGCATCGTCTTCCCCTCCTCACTGATCGCGAAATCTGACGATTCAACAACCGCCGCGTAACTGACGAACGGCAGTCGAACGTCCCCTTCATGTTTTCTTCGTCGTTCCATTCAGTCACTGACACCGACTGCCGTGCCGCGGCATTACAGAAATACCAAATATGGAAAGCCCCTGTGAGCACCAAGCTGAAGCAGAGACGAATGTCGTAAAACTACAAATCCCCTTCAGTCTCATGAGCCTAGAGTCGATTTGATTGCAGGCCTTTCCAACAACAGAGACGATTACACACCCCATGGTTTTGGGTTGACACTGAAGGTGTACAAGCCTTATGACCTTCCCAATACTTATCCTCGTCAAACCCAATCATCCCAGACGACAGTCATTCTATAAAGGGCAGGGTAATAACTCGATAAACGCACGTGGAAACTCAACGAGAAGGAAACGATTGTATCTAGCAAACACTCTAAAGCCAGTGTAAACAATACCCGGAAGAACGTTCAGCTAATAGATGCCATGACCTCTTTTCAGAAACATTACATCTTAATCAGTATGTTTCGAAGTCATCAGATGAGGTACTCGGCGATGATCCGTCTCAGTTCTGGAGCCTCCCTCATCAATAGGTCCACAGTCTCCCTCTGTGCGGGCACAAGTCAGCACAAAGAACAAACACCAACGCTTTTGACTCACCCAAACATTATCCTGCATCTTCTTTCCTTCCTCGCTCAGCACGAAATCGGAAGGTTCAACAACCGCGGCGAGGCTAACGAACGCGCCCTTCATACGTTCCTCGTCGTTTCGCTCACCGACTGCAGCATAAATGAGCTGTCTACTCCCTTGTTCGGCAGTACGTGCCAAGAGTAACTCCTGAACGTAAATCAAAGTCGTCAAGAACCAGCCCTTCACGTTGCGCGTCAGACTGGAGTAACAGTAGCCTGGGTTAACGGCGTTGACAGTGAGCGGTGTGATGGATTGCAATCGGTCCTGGAGTGCGCGAACAAAGAATACATTCAAAACTAGGGTTCAGAGGAAGAGGGAGAATGCATATCAGTGAAGAAGAGATTTCAAACCGCAACGAGGAACTCACGTTTGGATTGGGGATAGCGTTGTCGCATGAGTCTATACACCACGGGCCTGCATAAGCATCTGTCATCATATGATGTAACGTAAAACGTACCCAGGATCTCTGTATTTCTTGCCATTGAGCTCTGCGAGTGGAGTGGATGATTGGTTGAGTTCGTCGGATATAGTGGCCCAGTAGTGAACTTCGCTCGAAACAACTACCAGCCGGGACGTCGTCCCAAACTTTCTCCCGGTTTCAATCAAACGAGGGAGGAGTAGCAATGACAGGAGTGATGTCCCGAGATGATTAACCTGAACACTGTATGACAGTAAATGTGAATCGAGGCCCTAGAGCTAGACATATAACTTACGTCGTCTCCCAACCATTGACGGACTCCTCAAAATCCATCATTACAACCCCCGCGTTCATAACAAGAATGTCGAGTCGCTCATATTCTTGATTGAACTGGTCCGCGAAACGTTTTACAGAGGCGAAATCGCCGAGGTCTACTGTCAAGAGCTCGCATCTCTTGAACCCAGTGGCCTTTTCGATGTCTTTAAACGATTGAGCAACCATCCAGATCATTAAACTCCAAAACATACCCTCTAGCGCAGTTTTGCCTTTGCTCTCACTGCGACAAGTGATGACCAGCTTGGAGGGGTTCATCCGAGCGAAATGCTTCGATGCTTCGAAGCCAAGTCCAATATTTGCACCAACGACAACGACTGTCTTCCCAGACAGGTCAGCGACTTCGACAGCAGGGACCGTAGTCCATTGGTCAACGACAAAGTTGAAGATAGATTTCTTCATGGTTGAGTGAAGCCGAATCGGATGTGAGGGGGGATCGTTGGGAGTTGAATGACGGTCCTTGGATTTATATGCAAGAAGAAAGGGCCTTACCTAGCGTACATTCTAGTCAATTGAATCCTGTCATACACCCCTCATCATGGTGGCACTTCATAAAATTGCTGACGTCTTTATTTGTGTCATCAAATCCAAATTCACAAATGCATCCCAAATTAGGAAAACCCCTGGCTGCCTGACTGGAGATGCCGGGACGACACGAAGCTAATTAACCACTTGCTTAACGTGTTGTAAACCTCCAATTTACAAACCCTTACTCACAGTCGCTTCGTGCTAATGATAATGGGAAAGGACACGTAGGCGGTTTTTTGTATGTAAGAGCCTCCAATCACTCATTGGAGTTGACCAGAGCCGACAAAAGGGACGAGCAGGATGCTGGTGCGACCACTCTAGGTGCTTCGGTGTTTCGTGACAGATGAACCGGTTCTGACTGACGCCAAACAAGTGCGTTTGCCGAAGGACCCTTTGTGTCTAATCACAGCTCTCAGATGGCCTACGTATAAACGAAAGAGTCGTCATTTTTTCCCAATGTTCTGAATCACACGATGGGCCCACTGACGCCCATACCACAGCAGATATTTGGAAGCAACGCCTCTAACTGTGGTGAGAGGATTTGGTGTTCAACATGCACCTCTTTGATGATCGAAACTGTACACATTTCGCTAGACATCGTATTAGCAGGGCGACATTGCCGATCAAACAACATGATATGCTAACCGTGACTGTGCTCGACACTGATCGTTCATGAAACACACCAAATTGACCGTATACCCATGAGGTTCAATTCATTTCCGAGGCTGCGGCCTATCTTGCGCAGCGCTGAGCTTACACACCGTTTGCAGCCGAAAGACTTTTTGACAGCACGTGCCGTTCCTGGTTCACAGACGCTTTTTCCCCTCGACGAATCATCATCGGCTCATTCTGATTCATTTCCAAGTCATGCACGCCTGCAACAGTCCCGGAGTGGCGATGAGCCTGCGGAGATGACATCATTTATCCAGATCCGCCACTTTGCAGCATATCCTTCAGCTTGGCTTTCACCCCAATACATGCAGTCGTACGGTCACGTATCACGCAACCAGGAAAACAAGATGACTGTCCGCAGGGATCACGCTTGCGTCGCGATCCATATTGGGGGTTTGGTCGTCTATCGCGAGCGTATAAGAGCAGTGGGTTACAATGCCATCGTATTATCGTCCCAACGACGTCAGATCTGTTCAACCAATCAGCCCAACACCGAGTTCCAAGTTATCCATCTACCCCTGAACATAACATGACTTCCCAACCATCTTCCTCCTCTTCGAAACACACCCCCACTTCCACTATGCATGCTTCCTCGCAAAAGGACTACTCCGCTGCATTTGGTGCATTACAATCGCAATACGGAATGGGGGGAAGTCACGTTTCTCCTCATGTCCAATCCACCGTCTCGAGTCCAGCCCCCTCTAAAGACTCCAACTCGCAGAAATGGTACAAGCGGGGATCGTCCCCCTCTTCGTCTACTGCATCCCTCCTCAGCTCTCATGCGCCCAAGGGCTCGAGCTCGGCGCCCTCAGGGTCTCGTTTGCAGGGGAATGAGGCTCGTCTTGGCGAGTTGATGGCAAAGTACGGACATGGATCCGTCTCACAAACGCCTCGTCACCGCCGATGATGTGATATAGATATCATTACAACGCCACAGTGAGTGTTTTCACATTGTTCTCTTCGAGCAGTACTGAAACATTGATTTGTACAGATGTTCCGAATTTTCGCCTGTTTCTCCATTTACAGTAATTTGTCTGTACCAGTAACTCTCAGAGAGCTTTCAGCGGTCACGGTTGTGATTTTCAGATACAAGGAAGAGTAAATTTGTATGACGAGACTTTAGGCCTTAGGATCCAAGCTTAACACCAGACTAGTATATATCGGGCACTAGATTACTCATTGGTTTCTCTCCGACTTCATTTGCTGTGGGGACGAAATGAAGCGCCCACGAATTGGGCCAATTCAGCCTGAGTGCACATACTCCGCAACGATTTCCAACTTCTCCTTACCGCGAGGCAGACACAAACCATGAACTCCCAGCGCACACTATTGCCGGAGGAGATTCTGTGCCATATCTTCTGTTTTCTGAGTGTTCGGGAGATCATCTACCTGCGATCGGTGAGCTGAAGTCCTACCTCACTGCTGTCGATCTCGATGATGGGTTGGCCACCAATCGATTAACATCATGCTCATTCTGGGGGTTCTTGATAGGTCTCAAAGCAGTTTCAGAGCATTACGCACGATCCAACCCTTTGGATTTCTCTGTACAAAAATGCTCCGCTCCCCCGTCCTCCTGGACCATTCCCTTTCCAATCCACCCAGTTTCTGGAGCGTGCCCTGGTACGATCGGCACAACTGGCAGAATCATGGACAAGCCAGCCCTTCGAAGCTACCTCTGAAATATTTACCCCATTCGAGAGTTTTCCTCTGACGACAAGACCGACGATCATCGGAGGCAGGTGGTTGCTAGATCGCAAGTCAGAGAAAGAATTCGTACTGCGCGACATGGACGCAGAATTGATTGACCGATCGGTCTATTTGGATACTGAAGGGTTGGTAGATCCAGCCACATGGGGTGCATGCACCGTCACCTCTGTCGAAGGAGAGATAGTTCACGTTCTTACGATGAGTTGGAAGACCACTCGAAACCCCTCGAAACCACCCACATCCGTGATATCATGGTAGTACTGGGTCCTTGAGCTAGGTTGACGCTCACGCTGACTCGGTAGTTTTGCCCAGGAAACTTGTAGTGTTTCCGGTAAATAGCGATTCCGGGGAATCCGGTCCTTGCGCTCATTTCGATGTTCACTCCGAGACTTTCGAGAGCGTTGGACTTCGGACGGGTCGTTACTGGACTTTGGAGAATCATGGCTCTTCATTCCTAGTCATTCGGATCCTGAGTCATCGCTTTATTTTCGAGACCCAAAGGCGAATATTCTACAAAATACCTAAATTCAGCACGGGGCATGTAAGTTATTCTGGAGCGCAATGATTTCCTTCAATACTTAGCTCAAACCTGAAATTAGGCTGAGTTGCGGAAATTATCTGTGGTGCCGGACAACATTATACAGACGGACACGAACATAATGCTCACGGACACACATGTCATCGTTTTCTTTTTGATTCGAAGTTCGCCAGTGGGACGGTTGAAAATTGTTCAAGCTTTCACTGTCCCCTCCGACTCGGAGCCCGCTCATGGCGAGGATGGGAGGCTGACTCTTCATTGTTCCCATGAAGGCTTCCTTGCGGATGAACATCCAAAAGACCATGGGCCGCTCTCCCTCATGCGGAATTCCATTGTTGATCCAGTGACCGGTTCCACAGGAATCAGAATTCTATACGTACAAGAACCAATGTCCGATAGGCTTCGCTTCCGTTGCATCGACCTGACACTCACAAAACGTCATGATCATACCATCCATCCAATCTCAATCAATACGCACGACATCTTCACATTCGACAAACCTCCGAATGCAATGCCGATATCCAAGAAGCACTTCTTCAGTGCTTCTGATGACGGATATGGCAGGGGATTCTGGGCCTGGGCGGGAGGGGATGGAGACCGCGATGTGCTGGACGTGATGAAATATACGATCGATGCCACTCAGGAGCAGTGCGTGGCCGTTTGCGGCCAACTATCCACTGCCCCGTCCGACCATCTCCTCTGGGTAAAGACGTTCGATGGCACGAGAGGGTGGCTTATGCATCAGGCTCGCAATGGCGGACGTTACATCTGTATATCTGTGTTGAGTTAGCACTTAAGTTGCGTCGTAGCTGTATATAAGTACCATTTTTACGACTTCATTTGGAGGTCGAAGTCTGAGGCAAAGACCAGTCCTAATTCACGAAAATAGTAGGCATGTTATTCCCATCCGCTGACACCCTAGCATTTAAAGGCTCTTTCACTTACGACAAGTCAACATCGAAGACCTGAAGAAGAAACAGACAGAGACCGAGGCCAAGAACCGTGACTTTGGTTCGTGAGCCCCATCGCTGTCTTGACAGCAACGTATTCATGCATGTTTGGCAGAGATTCTGAAGCAGGTGGCGCGGAATATTATCGCCTTGCTATGCGGCATAACACGGAGACTGGCCAGACTTCCAACAGGAAGTCTGATCAGGACGTGTGCTTTAGTGGTTCTTTTGGCTTGACCCTTCTTCACGATTCGTGTTATGGTAGTCTGTATGTAAGCTCTGTCAATCACTCATTGGAGTTGACCAGAGTCGACAAAAGAGACGAGTAGGGTGCTGGTGTGATCACCCGAGTGTTTAGGCATTGCAAGCAGCCTAGCCTCAGATGCAAGGATGCCGATGATGCATTGATGACAGAAAGAAGAAAAGAGTTGTCTTTCTGCCATTATTTTTTCTCGTTATTCACACGGTGAACCCTGCCCAACTACAAGCCGCCCTCGAAGGCGAGTTCAGAGAGTCTAACCAATGTCCTCAAGTCGTTGCTCAACGGAGGTTTTCTCTGACACCTGATCTTCTTCTCATTGACTAACCCCTGCCTTTATCTAGACGTTCAACTATGTCCGGGTCACAAGTGGAATTCCTAGAATCGCTGCAGTACGCACACCCGACTCTCACCATATCTGCTGGCCACAATCCGGTATCTTGCATATCGTGGCTTTTGGATGGACGGATTGTTACTGAGTCGAGTAACAACACTGTGCGGATATGGAATTCGACAGATGGCACTCAAGACGGAAGCCCGATGGTTCACTCAGCTATCCTCCGCTTTCTCGAGGTCACACAAGATGGGCGTATCATTTCACATTGCTTACACCAGAATTATTTAACGGTTTGGAGCGCGCACACCCGCGAACCACTAGAGGAGCTGCTATGGGGTCAAAAATATGGTCCCATTACCAATCTCGCCTTGTCTCCGGACGAGAAGATCTTTGTTAGCACCCACCGGGACGGCATCATCCTCTGGGATATACTTTCGGAGACCATCCGAGTCCGATCTTACATTGACTATGACAACCTGGAGCAGACATCATGGCCCACATCTAGGTTGTCTAACGACGGCAAGAGAATCGCGGTGTGCATGCCGGGTACAGGCATCATGGCCTTTGATGTCGAAACTGGCGGATGCGTTTTAGGTCCTCTCAAATTGGGAAAGCCAGGCAGATATATAATCTGGTCGCGCGATGATACTAGGCTCGTCCATAACACTGGGCAACTTTTACAGTGGATGGATTCCAGGACTGGCGAGAAGATTAACGAACGGATCGTTATCGATCCCAGTTCAAATGGATGGTTGGGAGCTTTCTCTCTCTCTCCTGATGGCAGATGGCTCACAACCAATGATTGGCAGAGACGCCTTTGTTTTTGGGACATGACATCGTGCAACTTGGTTGCCAAGACACTCGGCCTTGGGTCAAGCATACGCCGGATTGCGTTCTCTCGGACGGGAGGACAGGTTGCATGTGGGACGGATAACGGGGAAGTCTTCGTCTGGCAGGTGCCTTGGTGGACCAGTCAGGATGATGATCAGCTCGAACAGGTACTTGCCATGTTTTCATGTCTGTCGTCGTGATTCAACTTGAACATTACAGGCTATCCATTCCCTCCTCAATTTGTGTTTACGTCTGACATCCCACTGCCTACGATTATTTCTGACACGCCATATGTATAGCAATCCGCGGTAGTCTCTCCTGCTGGCCCATTATATATCCCTCGTGAACCTGACCTTGACTCCCTGGATGTAAGTTCGGATAACCGTGAAGTTTACACTCATCGTTGACGGTCTGTACTAGCCACGCCCGGCTGCATCTCGTGCGTCCCTCCCCCACAACCGTCCGGGAGAACGTCTACTCGACTATCCTGCGCGTCCAGAGGGATCTCTCTTCTCGAAGTTGTGGAACAGATTTCCCCGGCTTGTATTTACTCGCCTGCACTCAATTTATCCTGGATCAGGACCACCAGTAATCCATCTCTCTGTTCTCCACCCGTGTGCTGAACAATCTCTCTCCGGTAGCGTTTATATGTCGCGTCGAGGTCGAGCGTTGAAACTAATAACAGACCACGCACGCTTCCTGAATAAGAACCCAGCATTCCCGAGGGCCCCCCTCCGATTCGAGTTGTTGTCGAATCGCTTTCCGGAGAGAAGTGAAGAGAACACAGGTGATACACCAGAGGATTTGCTGGTGATTACTGGCCTTGGATGTTGCGGACTAGTATTGGCTCGTCGACAACCAAGAACAACTACAGCACGTTCACGACAAATCCCTGACGTTGCACCCTCAACCTCTTCCCCTCGACGTCCCTCCGGTACTGCTAGTGCTGCTGTAGCCCCATTCATGAGTCCTGCACCCCTGGATATCCTGGAAATGTCGGCTGTTGGAGACAAATCTGGTACCCCTTCAGGCTGATGTCTGGTTTTCGGGCGCGATTTTAGGTTTACATACTCACGTGCACGTTTCTAGACATGTTTGTCTACTATCTGCTTATTTTCGTTATCATTCTTGCTATCCACTGTATCGTTTCTGCAGAGCTGTTGAATCTCAACCACGGGTCAATCCATCATGCATTAACCATGCTCTTTCTACTCACATACCGGTCCACTCTTCACACCACGTTGCTCTAACTGGCTCTAGTACCACGTTTGGGGACTTGCTTGACTCCATCCAAACAGTATCTTTCCTCCCTTTCCCCTCCTCACCATGCACTAACTTCGAAGGCGCCACCACTTGCGCTAAAGGGTCATCACTCAAGCAAGATACTCTGCAATGATCAACTTCAGCTCAGGAGCCTCTCTCATCAATATCTCCACCGTCTCTCGCTATCAAAAAAACACCCATCAATCTCCTCTCACACACGCAAAAGCATCACACTCACCCAAACAGCATCCTGCATCCGTTTCCCCTCCTCACCAAGGACAAAGTCCGAAGGCGCCACCACCCGCGCTCTACTCACAAACGCGCCTTTCATATGGTCCTCATCGTTCCGCTCTGCAACAGAAGCATAAACGAGTTGTCGACTGCCTTGTTCGGCGGTCCATGCGAGGACGATGTCCATGAACTGGTAAATGAGCCAAGTTGACCAATCGGTCACATTTCGCCGAAGACCGGAGATACAGTAGCCGGGGCTGACGGCGGTCACGGTGAGTGGGGTTTTGGACTGGAGTCTGTTCTGAAGTGCGCGGGTGAAGAACACGTTTAAGACTACAACAAACAAGGAACGAACGGATCGTGTGAAGTGAGAAACAGAGACAAGACGAGTGAAAACTCACGTTTGGTGTCGATGTAACGTTGGCGCATGGGTCTAGACGATAGGGGTGCAGGTGAGTATCCATCTATAGTCGTCATACTCGGGAAGGCGTGGAATGGCTTACCCGGGTTCTCTGTATTCTTTACTAGTGAGCTTCGCGATTGGAGTTGAAGATTGCTTGATTTCGTCGGGTACGACGGCGAAGTGAATGATCTCGCTAGAAACGATCACCAAGCAGGGGTAGACCCAAACTTCTTGCCGGTGTTGACCATGCGAGGAATCAACAACAGGGACATGAGCGACGTTGCGAGATGGTTGACTTGGAGACTGAAGTGGTGAGTTGACTCCGATGTATGGAACAAGATTAAAGGTCAAATCACCCACCTCGTTTCCCAGCCATCGACCGTCTCTTCGTACACGCTCGTTGCAACTGCTGCGTTCATAACGAGAAGATTGAGTCTCCCCCGGAGACTATGACAGATCAGTTTCCAAATTTGAAGAATGGTGGGCTAAGATGAAGGCTTGGCTCACTACCAACACTGCAACCATTCCTATTGGTTCATATGACGTTGTCATTGCCATACTATCACAAATCAAAGGAAACAAAGGCAGTCCATTCGCTCAAACAAGGTTAGCACCTATACATGGGCAGAACTTGAAGGAGAAGTAGAAGGACTTTTCCACAGTAACAATCAACAAGATTGGGCAAGACACTGCCTCACACAAATTGTTCAACAGTGCAATGAGAGCACAGACGAATACATTGTTAGATGGCAAGCAGTCTATGATTGAGCAAACATTGACCCAACACATGCAATTTCCTTACTTGAAAAGAGTACAAAAGGTTCTATTATTGCACAGATCTTCAGAGACAGAAAAAGGACACAAGCAGTAATACCTTATCTCCAAAACATCTCCAAGATAGGTAATGCACAAGAAGCATTGGACTTTGTACATGGCAACACAGCCAACTGTGGATTCCAACCACATGGACGTACCACATCACAATCCAGGAACAGAGATCCCAATGCAATGGACATCTCCACATCCTCAAGTCAACCATCACACCATCCTCAATCATGTGGACCTCCAACACAAGGCAGTTGCTACAACTGTGGTGACAAATCTCATTGGACCTGTGACTGCAGGAAGCCACATGTTGAATGTCCTGACTGCAAATGGCTCGGAGGCAAACACAAGTGAGAATGCAAACAAAACAGGCAAGTACGTTTCACACTACAAGAACAACCAGAATACTGTTACAGTCACCTAGTATCACCTTCACATTTCACGGACTTAGTCGTTTCCACAGGACTGATCTTATCTTATCTTCAGATCTTTCCTTATCTTATGATTGTATCTGATCACAGACATGTGCTATTTTTTTTCTTGGCACAGTTGCCTCATTTACCTATGCATACTATGCCTTCAGCATAGCCTCCTCTTATCTTCATAGATACTTCGCTCCCATGGCTTCATCTTCTGCTGACTAGGACCATGCTGCTGCCCATATACTGACATGCAGTGCAGAGCTGTGTCACTATCACTGCAAAGCACAGGACACCATTGCCGTTACTGCACATACACGTGTGTTGTGCAGGACTCAACCCTTTCATTTCTGTTGCTGCACACTGGCTGTGCACAATGCTTCTTTTCATCTTCGCTGCTGCACACATGTGGGTGCTGTGCAGAGCACTGCTGTTTCATATCTGCCGCACTACCTCTGCTGATTAGGGCTACGCCACTGGCATGACCTGACCGCTGCACAGGGCTATGCTGCTACTCACTGCTGTGCACAGGCTATGTTACACCCTTTTCTTTCTTTCGGGATCCAATGGCAGTACTCCCTCATATTGTACAATACTGGCCATTATTCCTGATTAGTACTTAGAGGTATTCACACACATACAGCCTCTACTGTACTTAAACCAAGTGCACTTCACTGGTATCCCCAGTTTAGTTCACTTGAAGTTTTCCTCCTAATTGCTTCTAAGCTCCTCTTTGCTTCTCATCTCTTAGTGAGGTTCTTGTGTGTAGGCTTGATCCATTGCGGTTTCAAGTTGTTTCAAATACGGACATATCTATGATTATGGACAACCTGTGAACAGCTCATGGCAAGAACCAGAAGACACTCAAGACCCATTCCAAGACGTTAGAGGCATGGACTTCAACACAATGAAGGCATACTTCTATGACATGAAAGACACTGAAGACAAATCCAAGGGAAAAGAACGAGCAGCATAAACAGTTCAGGTGTTTTTGCCACTAACCTCAATAAGTATAAAGTATTGGATATAGAAGAATCTACAGACAATCAAGATCTATCTATAACCCAAACAGGGTCTTCAGTTGAACCAAAGCTTGGCCCAGGTCACAATAGGGTACTTAATCCTGTTTCACCAAAAGAAGAAAAATCAAAGAAAAAGTCCAATACAATTGAAATCCCAGATCAGGTATGCATCAGATTAGTCACAGTTACTAAAGAAATCCTTCTAGATGTAAAAGTATCATCAGATCAAAAGAAAAAGAATTTTCTACCTGCAAAGGCACTGCTTGACAGCGGTGCTAATGTGATATTCATAGATAGACAATGGGTGCAGGAAAACACCCTAAAACTCACACCATTACGAAACCCTATCCCAGTATTCAATGTTGATGGAACAAAGAACTCTGCAGGAGATATCACACATGGAGTAGAAGTCATCATTGAGTATGACGGACACAGAGAATGTGTTACAGCAGAAGTTAAGGATCTAGGAAAGAATCAAGTCATTTTAGGTTATTCTTGGCTAAAACACCACAGCCCTGAAATTGACTGGATCTCGGATAAAGTAAAGATGACATGTTGCTCACACACCTGCTACATGCTTCAAGAGAAGTCAGTCTTTCTTAGAACAATAGAAAAAGAAGAAGAAAATAACACTTATGAAGCACACCACAACAGGAAGGCGTTAGACACA
>JBBPJZ010000368.1:0-22254 GCA_038089015.1 Chalciporus aff. trinitensis | reverse complement strand
TCCTCGATTCAAATCTCGGGGATGATTGCGTATGGCACGTTACCAACCGATTACGTGAAACCGTCGACGAGATTCGCTGGTTGCCTGGCCACTCACGTTTCCTCCTTCCTCCTCTTTTTTCAGACCTTCGAAATGCAGCGAGTGGAGGGCCGGTCATCATCATCAATGCCAGCCAATATGGCTGTGACGGACTCATAGTTTGTCACGATGGAGATCCCATCCACATTCCGCTCCAAATCAGAAAGACGGATGTCCGGCGGTGGTCACTCGATCTTGGCACGATCACAAAGAAGGGCAGAAGCCAAGACGTGACAACGGACCTGGTAAAAATTCTGCGAGAGCTATGGGATAAGGTTTGTTTGCTCGTGCAAATCCTGAAGAATTTCTGACCGAGGCGCGGGTTCCCTGGCAGGTTGTTTGCCCTGTTGTCGAAGTCCTCAAGACATTGAAAGTTCCTCTTCAGTCCCGCGTTTGGTGGTGCCCCACGGCTGAGTTCGCTCTTCTCCCTCTTCACGCTGCGGGTGAATATAGGTCGCAAAAGCCGAAATTTTCGGATCTCTACATTTCCTCGTACACTCCGACCCTATCCGCTCTTCTTCGCTCCCGTCGCCCATTGCCACCTACCACGCAAGACCTCCGCTTTCTTGCCATTGGTAATGGAGAGACTCCTGGACAACCCAACCTTGAACACGTCCATGAAGAACTCATCAGCGTCCGCGAGTTCGTCGATCCCCATGCGACATTTACGTCCATCGAGGGTCACGAGACCCAAGTCGGCAGGATCCGCGAACAGCTGCAGCAGTGTGAATTCGTACATTTTGCTTGCCACGGTATCCCGAAACCTGCGAAGCCGTTCGAGTCCGGCTTCGCACTTGTTGACGGGTTGTTGAAGATAGAACATATCATGCATTATGATTTACAGCACTCCCGGCTCGCCACACTGTCCGCTTGCCATGCGACAGTCGGAGATAAGGACAGTCCGGACGAGGCCATCAACCCTGCTGCAGCGATGCAGTTCATCGGATTCCGCTCCGTCGTGGGGACGATGTGGGGTGTTGACGATCAAGTGGCGAAGGGGGTGATGACGGAGTTGTATCGACATATAGTGGGCAAGGCTGGATGTTTGGATCATACCCTTTCTGCGGTTGCGTTGCACGAGGCGCTGAGGGCTGTGAAGCCGAAGTCACTTTTGCAGCGTATCTTGTTCGTACACATCGGCGCGTAGTTTTCCTTCTTCGGTTCTATTACCCGTGTTGTTCCTATGTACTACTAGCTCATACTATATGTATATGATAGTATTTCTCGATGGTTTTTGACCAATATTGGCGACGTTCGTACTTGGACAACATCAAGCCCGGAAGCGTGACTGCAAATTCCACGCGATCAATCTGGCCGTACGTTTCAACCGTCCTTCATCACGATGGTCCAGTTGTCGTGCACCACCAACTGCCCAGATCAACGTTGAAGCCTTCTTACGACTTAGATCTCTATGTAACCTCGATTAGAACAGAAGCATGTGCTATACGCCACGAACAATATTAAGGGAACTATGGACTTCCATACGGTGCCGGTGGTGCACTCAGGCCCAATGCTCCTTGTTAGCCACGTTTCTCACCCACGTCTCACCAACATAAATTGACCTCCTGTTCGCCATCGGGCCGCCCCGACGATAATAGCGATACAAGAGTTCCTCTCCCTCAGGTGGAGAAGACACACTAGCTTCGAGGAAAGGTGCAAACAGCTCCTCACTGTCCGCAGGGTCCAGCTCAAGATCAAGGATATCACGAAGATCGCCACCATCGATAAAGGTAGGAGCGCGCGCAGCCTCTTCAAGGTAATGGATCGGCGGGAAGGAGTAGCCCTGGGTTTCGTCAGCCTGCATGACGTCTTGCCCCTGACCATCAAAGTCTGCACTGAAGGTGGGTTTTGTGGTCTTCGTCGTAGGAACGACTGCGACTGGCACAGTTCCCGTCCACGTGGTCGGAAACGATCTTGGCATCCTGGATGGCTCCTCCTTCCAAGGGATCCACTCTTTCTCATCTTCCTCGACCGTTGGAGGTATGCTCGGGTATGTCTCCACGCTAGTTGGGTCATCTAGATCGACTGTTTCTCCTGGTGAACGAGGAATTTTCAAGCGGATGTCGAGAGAGTTGGCGAGAGTCTGGTAATACGTTTCAAAGTTGGTGAGCTGCCTGGGTTGGACCTTGATAGGGATTGTGACAACGACGCTCGTTGTGGTAACGATGTCACCACCTTGAATCTGCTCCGAGGTTGCGTTGGGCATGACAACCGGGGTGTCTCGTGCTGGCCCGAAACAACTCGGATTCCTTGAGTTGCGTTTCGCATTCTCGACGTCCGTTAGCGTGGAACGCAGTACATATCCTGGTGTATGCATGTAGTGGATCGTCGAGCTCGGAGTGCCATGGTCGAGCTCAGTAGCCCATTTCGAAGTGAATGTGGATTTCATGCATACTGAGACCATCAACGGTTCGCCAAACGTGCGTGCTGGTCCAGTTCGCGTAATGACCATGGTAAGGGATTGATCCCCATTGCCTGGTTCCACACAGTGAGTAGTTGTCCCCTGGAACTAGCCCAAACTTACCTTCAGAGAACTCGAGACGAGGGTTAGCAATGATCTGTGCAGTATAGTTCGTGATGCTGGGAGGTTGTCCCCGGGCAGCATTGCGTTTGAGGCCTACTGTCTCCGAACTCGAGATACCAGAAGCACTGCTAGGATCGTACAGGGGATGGAACCCTGTGAACCCCGCCGAGATCTCCGTCGTGGTTCCGTTGGCGAACGCTACACGGACGAAGTATTCGTACATTGATTCGATACTGGCAATCTGACCAGAGGTGAGCATTGCTCCATAACCAGCGTTTGGATCAAACAACTGACCTCTCCTTCCCGGCCAACGGTAAATCCCGAGTTCATATAATCAAGAGCTGGAGGAAAGTTGGTGGATGGAACGAGGATCGCGAAATCTTGTATGACGTCGCGAGCGCTTTCTGGCGTCATTTCTATGTCTTGCGTGGTCTCGAACGCTATCCGTTCCTCCTCACGGAGGAACCATAGATCCTTGTTGGACAATATCTCTTCGTACTCTTGTCTGGCAGCCTGGTTATCAAAGCGCGCGAGGGAGGCCCACGGTGAGGGACTTGACATATCGACGGGAGTCATGTGGTACGAACGGTCGAGCCGATCGATGTTCTCTCGAGAACGTCTAGACAAAGCATCAGCATCTAAAATTTCAGAAAAATGCGAGCCATACAGTGCTTTCAAGAACGATCTCTCCTTGAAACGAAGTCCCAACGAAGCAAATCGGACGGGGGGACATCCGGCGGTCAACTTCATTCTAGCATCGCCCTGTATGATAGTATTCGGAACGAGGTCGGGGGCCCTGACCCATGCTTGAGCCTTGCATTCGGTGGAAGGGTCGATGTTGCCAGATACTGCACCAAGCAGCGTTAGGACACTGAGGATTCGCTGGAGATGAGTAGTACGCATATTCCAGTGCAAAAAGATGAAGAAGCTTGGAAAGGGCACGAGCTTTATACACTTGCCTACATCTGCTGTGCGATAGCGGGTTTCAGGTACATTACCTGGATGGCGACCTAATGATAAGTTGTTTGGCCAGGCTTGGTAGGCTATGCCAGCCAATACAGCCAAATCCAATTGTCCGATGATTAGCCTCACATCTATCTGTGCTTGACGATTGAACCCACGAAGGAGTTGATCGCCGTGCGGTTTCATTGGAATTGACCGAGATAAATGGCCTCCTACCGTTGCAGATACCGAGTTGACTATGCTCCTACATCTTGGGAAAAGGGAAGACTACTGAGGTCCTCAAAGTGTCTGCGCCTCATCACACGCCCAGGATAAGTGAGTGTCGTAGTGAAGTGCAGGTGTGGCTTGGTAGCATTGTCTATCAATTATTAACAGGGAGGTGGGTACGGGGTAGCATGCGATTCGCTATAATGTTAGGGTGGGTTCCGTTGGGACTACTGGTGTAGGCGGGGAAATGGCAGCAGGGCTGGGCTCTATCAGTAGATTTCCGAGGCGAGGCGCCGTCTTTCGAGTTATGAACTCATACGTGGTCGGCAACTTAGCAGCACCGAGGCGTAGTGCTGTGAAGGGTATCAGGTGACGCAACACAAGCGCATGTCACAACATTACCTTCTTTTGCAATCTCTTCACGAATGGGGACACCGCCGACTTCAAAGATGACCCGTCCAGTGGGGACACTAGATAATGTTAAGAATCTTCGCAGAGCGCATCAAGAAGCTTGTCCATACCGAGTTGCCCAGAACTCGAATGTTCCTTTGCCTTTACCCATACGTGTTTCGTTACCCTGTATTTCCACGAAGTAAATTGTGTGACCATTCCATCAACTATACGCGTACGCACTTTTATGCAGACAGGAATGTCGGGGAACACCCGCAAGTAAACTTTGGCACCCTTCACAACCTTGATAGCCCGCTTGATGACCTCCTCGGCGGTCGTGAGTTGCTTTGCGGTGAACCGAACGCCTTGTCCTTTGATCCTAATACCATATTCTCCGTACGCAAGTGTTGTGCCCCGCGTTGACCCGCCAATGGGTACCGGGATGCGACCTTTCTGGCGTTTGGCGTACTTGACTTTTCGCGGTGCAATTTGGTTGCGGAAACGCGCACCGAATGTACCGTTTGGGATGGTCACTGGAAGTGTCGCATTTCGTAGTTTCGGTAGCGCGTTAGAGAACGAAAAGAACGAAAACATCGCTGCCAGGCTAGGTGGACCCTGTGGTCTTGACTCTTTGTCGAATGCCGGAGGACTGCCGGAGCGAGAAAACATCGGTGACCCCCCTTGAAGGGGTTACGACAGTTATGTAAGTCACTCAGAACCGAGGCCCCGCCGTTGTCGACAACCGCCACGACCACAACCACAACCGTCGTCGGTCACCGTCATGAGCGACAAGAAGAGAGCTTTTGAAGGGAATGGCGAGTCTTCTGTCGCCAAGAAACTCAGAAGGTATGAGACTTGGCACTTCTGTGGGGTTCTTTGTAACTGATTCATCCTGGTGCATCTAGTGATGCTGTGAGTGTCTTTCTTCATTTCTTTCAAGGTGAATTCAGCTATCACACTTTGTTCTAACATGTTTCTATAACCTCTCTGCTCTTTCACAGACTTCCTCTAATGGATCTTCAACACCAGCGGTAAGCGTCCTCGGTCACAACGTTCACTCTTGCTCATAACTTACCCTTGCCTTCCAGCTATCAGGAGATGCGCTTATCGCGCAAAAACGGGCGGAGATCGCTGCCAAAGTAGCAGCGATGCAGAATGGCATCCCTAGCCACCCGATGAAACCGGCCGCTGTCCCGACTCCACCTACAAAGGCTGGCAGCCCTTCACCTGGTCCCGGTCCCGCGATGCCTAACATGGACGACCTCGCTCGCAAAGTTGCAGAGGCGAAACGTCGTGTCGCAGAAGCTCAAAGCAAACTTGCCGTCAAAGATAACCCGTACATGGTGAGTTCCCTCTTCCAACTGTATATCGTGTGGCTAAATGTGTGTCATATAGTCAATGCCCCAGTCTGGGAGAAAAAGCAAGCCACCTGAACCTGCGCAACAGGGAGCTGGTTTGAAGATGGCGGCGCATCCTCTGCTCCTCGAGACTACTCCCGCGGCGCCGCAATCGAAGAAGGACAGGTACAAACCCATGCAACCAAAATTCGCGTCTATCAAGGTGTGTTCACAATATCACTCTTGTCCAATGTCTCTCTGACTTCCTATACCAGGCTAATATTCGTAACGTCCCCACGCCTCCCCCTGCTCCGTCTCCAGTTCCTGTAGCTGAAGTCAAAGCCAATCCGTATGCATCTGGGCCCTCCGCTGTGAAGGATAGCGGCTTCGAGGGCGCTCCAAGAGAGCGTGCCGGTCGCTCTTTCCGGTTCAATCCCAAGGGCAAGTACGTCCAGTTGGGGAACCAGATGAGGCAAGAGGTTCAATTGGAGGGCCTAAAGCAACGCATCGCAGAGAGCGCTCGCAAAGCTGGTCTGGACTCGGAATTCGAGACACTCGAGAAGAATATCAAGGCAAGTATAATGTTCTAGTCATTGGGTAGTACGAGAAGCTAATTCTCCCTAGCGTGAGCCTCCCCCGGATGTTGAATGGTGGGATGCTGCCTTGCTACCAACTAAGCACTACGACGATCTCTCGCTCGGTTTTGAGAACCTCAACATACGTACTGCGGATTCACCGGTCACGCTCTATATCCAACACCCTATCCCGATTCCAGCTCCTGGTGACAAGAATAAGGTCACCCTTAAATCACTCAAGTTAACCACCAAGGCAAGTACCATTGATCGCTTTTGAATTTTCTTTCACTATGTCTTGTATAGGAGCAAAAGAAGATGAGGAAACAGCGTCGGCAGGCCGAACTGCAAGACAAGCGTGACCGCATCCGGATGGGTCTCATCCCTCCTGATCCCCCCAAAGGTATGCTGACTCACTGCAATCGCGGAAATCACTCTAACATATTTTATAGTCCGCCTTGCCAACCTGATGAAGGTCTTGACGTCGGATGCTGTGCAAGATCCTACTCGCGTTGAGGCCCGCGTGCGGCGTGAGGTCGCAATGAGAAAGCACACTCATGAAAAGATGAACGCGGAACGCAAACTTACCGACGAGCAGAAGCGCGAAAAGGCTGAGAACAAGAAGATTGAAGAAGAGAAGAAAGGTGTATGTGGGGCTGTGTTCAAGTATGTAAACTATTCACTACGCGTTCGTCATCAGTCTCATGCCGACTTCCTACAGAGTCAAGAAACTATCGGATCCTGCCCATCGGTTCAAGGTTCGCAAGAATGCAGAACAGATGAACTTGACTGGTTTATGTATCTTCAATCCCGGGTTCTGTATGGTCTACATCGAAGGCGCGCCGAAGTTCATACGGCAGTATAAGCGTTTGATGATTCACCGTATCGCGTGGACGGAAGCAGCTCGCCCTCGTGGAGGCGAAGACGTCGAGATTGAGGAAGAAGAGGGTGAGGAAGGCGCCATGGAGGAGAATAAAAAAGCAAGGGCGGAGGAGAACACCGAGGCTGCAGCAGAAGGTGTGACGTCGTTGGAAGACAACGCCTGTTGGCTGGTATGGGAAGGTCAGTTGCGGGAGCGTGCCTTCAGCAGCTTCAAGCCGAGGAGCTGCCCTACCGATGGAACGGCCAAGGAAGCGCTTGGACAGAAGTTGGCAGGGTATTGGGATATGGCCAAGAACTGGAAACCGGAGGAAGAGGAGCTGTTCTAGTTGACCGGACACGCGTCCTTGTATTCCTTTCCTTTGATATGGTACCATGCTGTGGTGTCTTGTTATATGCTCGTCAATCAATGTGGTATAAGTATCGTAAAGTGCGTGAACTCTGGAGGAAAATACCTCCATCTCGATTCAGTCCGCACATACCATCTTTGTGGTCACAGTGCTCGTTGATTGGTGGTAATAACCTTGATCTACTTCCGTCGAGATCGGATCTCGCTGAGTCTGAACTGCAAAGTAAGTACTGTAAATACCAGCCAGTCCCTGCTTGAACGAAGTGCAACGTTCAACGGCAAACTTCCGCTGTTTCGCCTTCGTTATGCGCCTAACAGTCGCATTATTCGCAGCGACGCTCTTCGGTCTTGTCACCACTTCCCCTTTGGCTGACATGACCCTCAGTACCGAACAATTGCTACTTTTCGGGTCAAATAACGACTTGAGTGACCCCCCAAAATGTTTACCCAGAGGGTCCCTCTGCGACTGGCCAGCTGGCTCTAGGGGACCATGTTGCCCAGGTCTATTGTGCACACCCATCAGTGTGCATAAGACGCCATACCAAGTCTGCGCCTGATGACGGCCAGCGGTGCGTTTTGATCGAGGTTGTTTCCAAGGAGGCTGACAAACATCATGTGCTGTAGCTTCTGTTACATTCATACGATCTATGATGTTGTCCAGTACCAGTTTGTATTTCTATCAGATCGCGCTTTCGTTACACATTTAGTTCTTCCAAGTTTTCTTGCGTTGGTTCGTTTCAGCACATTTTTGGACTCTGAATCATGATATATCACCGAGGTCTCCTGTAATTCTAATGTATGCTCGTGCACTCGAGCATTTCTTCCCTCACTACATCTTGTTCCTCAGGAGCGCATGCTTCCAGATCTGAGATCTTCACGAGCCACTGGCACCACAGATACACCTCTCGTGACTCACAACTTGGGAGCTTGGGATTCGTATCTCTGCGGCTACGCCGAGTTGCCTGGCCGCAGCATTAGGAACGGTTCAAGAACGGTCAAAGACGTCACCCCGACAGAGGCAGCGCCCATCTGTGGCTTACAGTATCATGTCATAACCAGCCATTATTGTTGTCGTCTCTGTTCGCTCTTGCCGCTGGTCCACCTGCTGGGGATGCCAGTGACTCGAACTTGAACATCGTGGAGCGACCCAAGTTCGTCGACCTCAACGGCTTTTATCAGGTAAACTCAAAGGGATTTCTTTGCGACTTGTTGATGGGTTTTAGAGGGCCAGGTTTCCCGCCGGCGTTGTGCGTGCCGTCAACTGCGCCCTTCGATTCGGGAGACATTGTACCTGGATTATCGTTGAATCTTAAATTAGAGTCGTGGTTAGGAGGTTCTTCTCTAGCCTTTGAGTATCAGGAGCAGCCAGAGGCGAATACCTTCTGTGCATTATCGCTGCAGCCTATATGATTGGATTTACCATCCTGTTCGATTCAAAGTCGGTGCCGGGGATATATGTTAGTAGATTCTTGTGCGATAGAACGGTTGATTTCGGATGAAGAGGGGACGGAGAAGGGAAGCGTCAGCATTACGGCCAAATGCAGGGGCAGGTTCTTGATTATTGCGCAGCTGGAAAGAGAACAATCTGACCCAAAGATGAAATCCGAGCCCACTTTCAGACACATGGACCAATAGAAAAGCCGTCTGTATTGCGCAGAATGTGAAAAGATCAACGCCCAAGATACCCTACCGGTGGCCGAGCCGGTTGCCGGATCCCCAGTTGTGACCAGCTACACGACCACCCGTAGCCTCCCCCGCACGCTGTCTGGGTGCAAATGCTTGATATCCACCTCTGTTGGCAGCTGAATGCTCTCCCTCGCGTTCACCGAACAGATCTCTCAACCATCTCGGTGCAAGAGCCCAGCCCGCAAACCTCCCTTGTTCCACACCTCCGGCTCCAGTACCCGCACCCCACACTAGCCACCACCAAAGGTGACCAACGATCATCCCCGTCAGACCCTCGGATGCGCGACCGTTCAAGATGTCGATAACAAAAAGAGCATATGGGAAGTATTTGATGGGGATGGTGATAAGGCCCATAATGGATGTTTGTGCACCAGGTGGTGCCAACGCGCACATAACATAGGTGAGACAGTTAAGGAAAGCGTGGTCGTGTACCACAGAGTTGATTGGACGGTTGAGAGCCTTCAATACATACGAGCATTAAGCTAACGCGATATAACCGAGGCGGAGCTGAGAAACTTACAATGACTCCGATGGAGGCGAGGAAAAGTTGCCATGCATAATCCGAGGAGCGGCGTTGATAGTGTGAAGACTCGAGACTATTGGAATTTCGGCTAGATGGCATTGAGGGTCACAGACGGATGAAGCAAGGATGATCGAACTCACAATAACATTACAAGGTGGAATATATATTCAACTCTGAGCGCTAATGCATCGAATAAGAGGGTCAGGAAGCACCATGTGTTTAAGAGCACTCACTGCCGAAGAACATGCTGGTGTAAATCCTCCACAACTAGGATGTGTAGTCAGAAATATGCCGAGGTGCAGGATTGACCATGTAGCATACCTGCCATCTCTTGGTAATAAGTGGAGTAACAAAGAGCAAGCTGTGCATAGGCACGAAGCCCAGTATTGCGGGAACAGTGACACCAAGGGAAGACAATACAAGGAAACGAGTCACTGGTGGTATTTTCTTGATCTCTGCGATGAGGTCTGCCATGATGATACACAAACTTGGGTCAAAGTCAAGTTCGGTCACTGAGGTTGGTTGGTTGTACTACGTGGACAACTCGATGCGTCGCACGTGACCGCAAATTAAATAGGGACTTTCTTTCTTCGTACCTACTGTAACTGAGACATTGTGTTTTGGCTTACCAGTGCTCCACGGAGCTTATTGCGTGTCGGCAAACCGAGATTCCCCGTCGTTTTCACTCTCAAGTTGCTGTTTCAAGTTGCCAGCAAGCCATGACTCACGACTGATCCATATGAAGCTCAAGACGGTACTAGCACGACTCCTGAGAGAAGACACACCACAGACTGACGAGGAGAGCTCTGCTCCGGAGACCCATGCATCTCAGGAATCACGGAGTGCTGGAGACTCGGAGAAAGGACGAGACGAAACTCATTCACCCGATGCTGGTGCATCACCGGAAGAAGACCTGGACTTGGAACCTGAGGGCACCCAGGGACCTGTCCAGCGGACTTCGCATCGTAGGCTTACGCGGGTCCTATCATGGGTATTCCCCTCCCCAAGTACCGAGGAAGAAATTGAGTCTTACCTCCCTCGCTATCGACAATTGCCGATTCTCTCTGGCATTATCATCCCCTTCGCCATTCTCTTGGATATACCCAGTCTAACAGAACATTGGTATATCCAGAGAAATGGCATTACCACCGTAGCTTCAAAGCCTAATCCGGTTCTGCTCAATGTAGGGCTTGCAGTGGGTCTGTTTTGCGCAGTACTGGCCAATCTGTGCTTGATCATGCGATTCTTGGAGAGACGCATTATGATGATGACTATCCTATGCATCGTGTTCCTCTCGATACATGGTAAGCATTCAATGCCATTCCATGATCCGAGTACTGAATCTGTTTTTAGATATTATCAGCATCGTCGCCCTGGTTACATTTAGCACTTCGAAGCATGGCTACACCTATTCGGAAGCATTCTGGATGACTTTATGCTCCACAATTGCCTCTTCTTTTACCAACATCACGCTTATCATCGACTTTGTTCGAACCCCAAACTTCAAGCGAAGTGGTACGTCACTAGGCCATCGAGTCCGTAGCAAATACTTACCTTGCCACCTACACTAGGGAGTGGTCTCACCCGGAGACAGCGATCTCTGGTAATCATAATTATCGGTCTTTTGAGCTACATTGGTCTTGGCGCCCTTATCAACGCGTTTCTCGTCGACCTAACCTTCCTCAACGGATTGTACTTCACTGTAGTGACCATCGAAACCATCGGCTTCGGGGATATCGTCCCAGTTACCCCGGCTTCCAGGGTCTTTATCTGCATTTATGCAACGCTGGGCATCATCAACATCGGTTTCGTTGTCGGCTACTTTCGCGAAACTGTTCTCGAAGGTATCAATTTCGGGTACCGGAGGCGAATCTTGGCAGTCCAGGAGAGAAGAAGGGCCGCTCGCCGTCAAAAACGCGTGGAGAACCGGTGGAGACATGCCATCGTATGGCGTTTACGGGCACGTCACGCGCGTGTCTGGATTCCAGAAAAGAGCGCAAGTGACCAGCCGAGCTTTTGGTCAAAGCTCAACTTTCGCTTTTGGCGTTTCATGTGGAGGCTTCGGTGGAGGATGGGGCGACCAACACACATGACCCATTGCTGGCACGGTATGGAACTTAATCTGAAGGCCCTTCCGCACAGCGAGCTTGAAGCTGCCGCCCTTGAAACAGGAGCCCCCCTTGATACCCTGCTTCCCCCCGATTTCTACGAATCGTACGATCAAGACTCCCCTCTACAGCAGAGTGATCTTGATGTTGCTTCATCTCCATGGTGGTTCGTGCGCCATCCAGTCTATCATCATACCGCACCTGTCCGCGAGCCTCTGACACACCTCCGGCTGGGAACCATGGCTGCAATGGTCACAAAGGTTGCGCTCGCGGTTAGCGAGTCTGGTATTGATACCAGCCAAGCTAGAGGATCGTCTGACACGGAGCGGGCCTCGTTCATCACCAGGCGAGAGTTGTCTATTTCCAGCAGCTCTGGCAGCTTGCCCTCGAGTACGGACGAAACAGAACTGGGTTACCGGACGGTCGTTGCACAAACTGAGAAGAATGCATATGTCCTCCGCGTTACCTTGTCTTCGGTCTGGTTTATTACTTTCTGGATGGTAAGCCATGTTCAGCGTTGAAGGATGGTTGCTGAGTTCCTTGGTCCAGGGGGGTGCAGCCATTTTTATGGCAACTGAGAGTTGGTCGTATGGAGCATCCGTATACTTCTGTTGGTATTTCTTCTCACTGACGAGTCCCTCGCTGAATGGTATATCAATTAGGCTTCATCGCCTTCACCACGATTGGCTACGGAGACTTGGCCCCCAAGACACCGGCTGGGCGTTCGATATTTATTGTATGGGCGTTGGTTGGTGTCGCGACCATGACCATCCTCATCTCCGGTCCGTATTCTCCTTTACCTCATCAGGACATCGCTAAGACCACCATGCGCAGTCATCACCGAAGCTTACACCTCCAGATACAAGGATATCTTCGGTGGTCGCAATACTTTCAAGGAGGCTGTCCAGAAATATCGCGAACGGACCCGCGTTGACTTGGGCGAGAAGACCCCTGGAGGTGTCGGTGTGTCTGCCGTGAGGTTTCACCCTGAGGACACCATTCACCCTGGGGACGAAGTCACCGAAGTCGAAGGACCCTCTCCGAGTACTCCCGTCGAGGAGACCACTGGCGCTGAGCCTGAAGCTGAATCAACAATCGAAGAGCTTGACCAAGCGCATTCTCACGCGCAGGAGTCATTAGAGGAGCTTCCAGAACATGTTCTAAAGGAGGCACGATCGATCCAGCAGTATATTCGACTGCTCGGCGACCCTGAAGGCCATGCAGTGGAAGTGGAGAGGTATATCGACGAAAGGATTTGGAATCTCATGGATGAGATCATGGATACTAAGGCGCTAACCGAGGGTTCGAAGATGGATATCTTGAAGGAGAGTGGTGCCCGCCAGGTGCGTGTTCATCTTCGTGGTTTCGGTCTCTTGAGTCATCATTGCTCTTTCTTTTCTCCCCCCTACGCGAATAGACATTGCTCCTGCTTTCGTTAGAGAGTGAGTAAAGTCTTGTTTGACGGATTATGATTGGCCAGCTGACACGTCTGCAATGTATAGGATCTGTTCAGGATATAGTGACCATCGCTGAGCAGGCGCTTGCAGCTGTTCAGGAGCGGGATCGGATTATTGAAACTTTGGAGCAAGAGAGGGATAGGGACGAGGCGGAAGGGAGCGCAGACTAGGATTCTTTTGCATGCAACACTCATGAACGTGACGGTACACATACTTACGGATCATCTAATGCTTATTTCGGGACTATCTCACTGATATTTGAGCCACTTGCTAGGAGCGATCTGGCAAAGTATCTGGAACTCTAAAGCCTTTGGGGGTTGGTTCGGTTGTGATCTCCCCAGAAAGACTCACCTCACATTGCTGCAGCACTCCTTACCATAGGTTACGCCGAACTGGCTCATTAACCTGAAATCCGAGCAACGACACATCTCGGGGATGCCTTGCCGTTGACATCCAGACTTGAGCTAGAACCCCTGCACTCGAAACGGCTCTATTGCATCGCATTCATACCTCCACTGCATCCGCACCTGCCAAATGGCGTATCCGTCTTCGCTCCCAGGCGTCCTCGGCTGGATAAAGAAAGACGACGTCACCTCATTCCAGGTGATTTGGCTTGGCTCGACAGCCGCAGGGCCACAAGGTTCCTAGAAGCTGTGGACTTGCTGTGGTGAGCACAGGCTATATCTTACCCTCCCAGGCGCCTTCCCTACTTTTCCGTCAGTCGCTCACACCCGCACACCGGTGAGCACAACATTTTTTTTCGAGAATATCATGGAGACTCAAGGTTTAGCAGGTTTGGTACCCCTTCTCTCCCTGCTTGATACCATCCGGTCGCTTCTTCACCTCCCTCCGAGTCGTCCATCCACCGTGCCATGTCAGACCTCGATGTGAAAGTTGATCGCTGTCGTGCTGAATTAGTGGCTCTCCCCCACGATCATCCAGACCGAGCCAGGGTGCTTTGCAGGCTTAGCAATGCCCTCTACGAGCGATTCCAGCAGCTGGGGGGGATACCCTACCTTGAAGAGGCAATCACGCTCCGCCGTGACGAATTGGAGCTTCGTCCGGAAGGACATCCACACCGAGCTTGGTCATTAAACAGTCTCGCAAATTCCCTCTGGTGTCGGTTCCTGAATTTGGGAGAGATTTCAAACCTCGACGAGGCCATCGCGCTTCACCGCAGTGCATTGGAGCTTCGTCCGGAAGGACATCCGCAGCGATCTTATTCATTGAACAGTCTCGCGAATTCACTCCGGACCCGGTATATGAATTTGGGAGGGATTGCAGACCTCAATCAGGCCGTCACCCTCTACCGCAGTGCAGCGGAGCGTCATCAGCAAGGACACCAATCAAGCAATCTCAACAATCTCGCGAAGTCTCTCAACTCTCGGTTTCGGAATTTGGGAGAAATTGCAGACCTCGACGAGGCCATCACCCTCCACCGCGTTGCACTGGAGCTTTTCCAAGAAGGACATCCACAACAACCTTGTTCATTGAACGATCTTGCAGATTCCCTCAAGACTCGGTTTCTGAGTTTGGGAAGGATTGCAGACCTCGAAGAGGCCATCACCCTCCACCGCAGTGCACTCGAGCTACGTCCGCAAGGACACCCTTGTCGATCTTCATTACTCAGCAGTCTCGCGAATTCCCTCAAGACTCGGTTCAATCATTCGGGAAATATTGCAGACCTCGACGAGGCCATCATCCTCTACTATAGTACATTGGAACTTCGTCCACAAGGACACCCCTACCGATCTTCATCTGTGCAGAGTGTCGCATCCTGCCTACTTGCGCATCCTCAGTCCTCCAACAAGCACAATCAGGAGGCATTTAGCCTCTATTCAACTCTCTCAGATGTGTCACACTCAGTAGTTTCAGCTGACCTAAATGCGGCCCAAGACTGGGTTCGTGCAGCCGAAAAAGTTGGGCATCATGCCACACTTTCTGCTTATCAAACATCTCTCCGACTACTTACTTCCCATCTCGCTGCTCTCCCGTGTTTACCTCAGCACCTCGGAATTATGAAGAACCACCTGTCATCTCTTCCGATGGATGCATTTTCGGCTTCCATTCGTAATGGCACCCTCACTAACGCAGTCGAGCTCCTCGAACAGGGTCGTGGAGTGTTTTGGGGCCAGCTCACTCGTCTCCGCTCTCCTGTTGACGACGTCATCGCTTCTGGAGGAGAGGGACAGAAGTTGGGAGAAAGGTTTCTGTCGGTCTCCCGCGAGCTTCGCAGCATTCTCAATTCCAATCCCGGGGATGGTCATGCACGGCACGTCACCGACCAATTACGAGAAACCGTGGATGATCGCGCATGGCATGTCACCAACCAATTACGAGAAACCGTGGATGACATTCGCCGGTTACCCGGCCACTCACGTTTCCTCCTTCCTCCCCTTTTTTCGGACCTTCGAAATGCAGCGAGCGGAGGACCTGTCATCATCATCAATGCTAGCCAATACGGCTGTGACGGACTCATAGTTTGTCACGATGAAGATCCCATCCACATTCCGCTCCAAATCAAAAAGGCAGATGTCCGCCGGTGGTCATTAGATCTCGGCACGATCACAAAGAAGGGCAGAAGCCAAGACGTGACAACGGACCTCGTAAAAATTCTGCGAGGGCTATGGGATAAGGTTTGTTTGATTGTGCAACTCGTGGACAATTTCTGACCGAGGGGTGGGTTCCCTGGCAGGTTGTTTGCCCTGTTGCCGAAGCCCTCGAGAGGATCAAAGTTCCCCTTCGGTCCCGTATTTGGTGGTGCCCCACGGCTGAGTTCGCTCTTCTTCCTCTCCATGCTGCCGGTGAATATAGGCGTGAAAAGCCGAAATTCTCGGATCTCTACGTTTCCTCTTATACTCCAACCCTATCCGCTCTTCTTCGCTCCCGTCGCCCATTGCCACCTACCACGCGAGTCCTCCGTTTTCTTGCCATCGGTAATGGAGAAGCCCCCGGGCAGCCCACACTCGAACACGTCCATGAAGAACTCGTCAATATCCACGGGTTCGTCGATGCCCATGCGACATTGACGCCCATCGAAGGTCAGGATACTCAAGTCGACAGGATCCGCGAACAGCTGCAGCAGTGTGAATTCGTACACTTCGCTTGCCACGGTATCCCGAAGCCTGCGAAGCCATTCGAGTCCGGCTTCGCGCTCGCTGACGGATTGCTGAAGATAGAACATATCATGCATTATGACTTGGAGCATTCCCGCCTCGCCACAATGTCCGCTTGCCATGCCACAGTCGGAGACAAGGACAGTCCGGACGAGGCCATCAACCCCGCTGCGGCGATGCAGTTTATCGGCTTTCGCTCCGTCGTGGGAACTATGTGGGGTGTCGATGATCAAGTGGCAAAGCAGGTGATGACGGAGTTGTATCGGCATATGTTGGGAAAGGCTGGATGTTTGGATCACACTCTTTCTGCAGTTGCGTTGCACGAGGCACTGAAGATTGTGAAGCCGAAGTCACTTTTGCAGCGTATCTTGTTCGTACACATCGGCGCGTAGTTTTGTTTCCTTTGTTCCTTGGTTCGATGATTTGTGCTATTCCCATGTACTATTACATAGCTCATTTACGTATCACGGTATTTCTCAATGGTTTGTGATCGACATCGACGACGTTCGTACTCGTGATGTGCAACGGCACGTGCGCGTGGGGTCTTGCCAGTACCGAGGGATCTTGTGAATTGTATAGTAGCTGTCTGAGCGGAGCCCAACATAGTGCTACGATGGTGTGAAGCGCCGATATCTCGAAATTAGGATGACGACAGGGCGGGTAAAAGAAGAGCAGGGATCCAACGACCCACAAATCGATCCCTTCGCAGTACAATCCTCTTTTACTCCACTCATACAGCTGTAGAGGAAAGGGTGACGACAGATGAGGAGTGTGTGTTTTGTCACCAGCTGGGAGTCAGTTGATTGGCATGTTGGTTTCGGCCAAGATTATGTAATGGTTCAGATGCCAGTGATCGGATTCGTGACTTGATCTCGGAGGACGTGAGCAGGTGGTCCTTATTTAAACGGACATCGAATATTTGAATGATCACTTTGACGTTTGTGAGTGTCGGAATACTTACAAAGTTAGAAACTTGGACAGGACCGATTCTCACTACAAGACCAGGAGTCAGTGTACCGATAATACTCTCTTTTCTGATACAATACTAGTCTGAAGTAGGAGCACGAGTACGGCGACTCCCCCGAACCTTCTCGCCAGATGTGCTTTGATTCCAGAACCCTCCAAACGTTTTTGAGTGGGGAACTTTGCGCCAATCTTTATCTTTATGAGCCACCTTCTTTACCCATGTCTCGCCAACATAGATTGGCGGTCTGTTCGTGAAACGGTAATAGCAATGCACAGGCACGGCCCCTCCCACGGAAGATACCAAAGGCTTGAGAGGTGGTGCAAGCAGACCACGCTCTGCAGGAGCCTTGGCCAATAACCCGTGGACGGAGTGGGAGTCAACGAAAGTTGGCGCTCGTGCACCCTCGGCGAGGTAGTGAATTGGTGGGACCACGGGGCAATCTACAGCTTCCGACAGGACGGCTTGTTCCAAGGTAATCCTGCCTGCGTTCGAACAGCCATTTGGGAGCATGGAGTCGTCGGCAGGGGATGCTGGGAGAACTGTAATCGGGAGAGTTCCGCCGTATACTCTTGAATGCCGTCTCTGGGGACGTGTCAAGTCGGATCTGTTTTCCCTCACCCAAGGCACCCACTCCTCCTCGTCATCATCAAATCGGGGGGTGTCGTCGGGTCGAGGAATGACAATCAGGTTGGAAGGGTCATCTGGATCACTAGGACCGTCCTCTGCAGAAGGAACACTGACGTCAATAAGCAGAGTGTTCCCGATGGTTTGGTAGTATGTCTCGAAGTTTGTGATTTGTCTTCTTGGGATTTGCATAGGGATTACGGCTGTCGTGCTCATAGTCGTGTTAGTGTCGTTGGTGTAGATCTGGTTCAGAGTCCCAGAGGGCATCGTAACACTGACTCCCGGAGTACCAGTGGGGAAACAGCCGGATGATTGGAAAAGGCGGTATCGTGTATGATCAAGATCCTCCGCTGTTGAGCGCAACATGTAATCACGGCGGGGATAGCCTTGGCGAGTCGAATCAGGTAGAGGTATCCCTTTCGTGAAGAACCTTGATTGCAAACAAACGGAGACACGTAGCGGCTCCACGAATGAGCGAGCGGGTCCAGTTCGAGTAATGGTTACAATGATTTCATCCTCAGAGCCTGATCGTACAATTTATGTAGTTCCATTTACCTTGATAAAACGCAAGTCCTGTGTTAATGCTGATCTCCACAGAAAATTGTATTACGTAGCGCCATGAGTCGCAACTGACTGAACTCGAAAGTTCCATCAGTTCACTACAGTGACAGGCAGTGACCATCACGATGATCCAGCGGGACATAAGGGTCACAACGCTACAGATCCAAACTTATCCAGGAGCGTATCTAAAAGGTGATTCACAGCATCAATCATAAGCCGTGGAAAAAGGCTGTGACCCGTGTTCTTAAGTGAGCCCTACACGACTCAATTTCCTTGCCACCAGCCTTCGTGCACCGTTAACAGATGCGTGGAGGCCATTTACAGAGCATTCTCAGTTTCATATCGCTGCTCGGTGCCGTTCGGGGCGGGGATGCTTCTAGCTTTTTCATGGACTCGTGCTCCATTCAGGTCTGGGTCAGAGCACCCGACCTGACGCCTAACACCATCGTGCAAGGCGATGCACGAGTGAAGCTGAGCGCGGGATGTACCCCAGTCGACACACTTTCGCTCGGTTTACGTTTCAAAGAAAGAGCGTTCGCGAAAGCAGCGTAAGTCTGTTCTCGTTCTCGTTTTCGACCTCGTGTGGGCTAAGCTCTGACCTCAACTTCTGCACAGGCGCGATGAAAGAGTGGCGAAAAGACCCATTAAGGATGACGTTCTGATCGATATCTTCGACCCAGAACGTATGAGCCCTTCGTCTCCATGGGCCGTGCCGGCGACGGATTCCCTGAATTGTAGCGAGAATATTGCCAATGAAGAGATCGTCAAGAACAAGAACCTCTGGTCCCTTCGAGAAGAAGAACTCATTGTCTTTGAATCCACACAACATATGGCTATGGGACCCGAAGATCGTTCACAGGGTACCGTTCGTGATATCATCCGAGATTTCGCTATTCTCGTCCCCTCCACGAACTTTCCCCCTGCACTTGATTACTTGAATCCACGTGCTATGTTGAGAGAACGAGAGGTATGATCTTTCAAGGTTATGGTGATGATGAAATGTCACTCATAGAAGTTCTACTCTAGTTCGTCAACGTGGAATCCATCTACGAATATTTCGTTCGCGTGACTTTCATCAACGGAACGACGAAAGAAGTACCAGCGGGACTCACAGCATTCCAGCCTCTCTACGCCCCTCTTACCTCAAAAGGTCTAACCTACGAGACCGCCGAGCTACAGACGAAGGCTTCACTCAACGGAAGCCTCATCGAGAGCTCTCCGGTCGCAAACTACACTATTGAGGTCAGCGATGTATCAGGCCTGACGTTCTCTCAAGGTAAGTTCATGTAAATCGACAAAGTACATCTCAAATCAAATTGTGAAAAATTAGGTTCAAAGAACCAGCTTGTCGCAGTGTCCGTCACACGGACTGGGCTCGCACGTATCTTTACGAGCCCATTGAAAGTCCACGTCTGCATCGACTCCCATCTCACCGCTAAATGGGCCGCATCCTACACCTCCGATCCTAACCTCCAACCCATCTCCAAACCAAACCAAATCCTCCGCGCCACCTCTGAAGATTTCAAAGACACCCCCAGCCAATCCTCCTCCTTCCGCTGTTCTCCCTTCGGCCCAGGCCACAGCGTTCCTCTCCCTATCCAAATGGCAAACGCGACCCCATCTGAAATCAACGCTGGAGAGATCGTCACGACTACGAGTGGCACGGTAGTGATCCCTATCGACGTCGATCCAAGATAAACGATCGATTTCGAGACGTATTATCAGACGATCTCGAATACGCTCGAGCTTAGCGTGCAGGTTCCGCGTACGCAGGACGAGGCGATGGATCGGGCGGATTTCCTGGATATGAGAGCGCTGAGGAAGAAGGTACCCGAATTCGAGGATGACGAGGAGGGATGGGTACCATGGCAGAGGGTACCAGAGGTGACGAGGTCGAGAGGATCGAGGACGTACACTGCGAACGTTCCCGTTTCGGTTCGACCTGGTGGGAGACACCTTCCGAAACGCTGTGCCCGATCTGGTGTGAACGCAGCTGGATCTGGACAAACTGTGTTGACGGAGATGGGTTGCGAGATGCACAGTGTCGTCCATTATCTCGCGGAAGATGCGCGTGCCCCAATGTTCGTTGACGTTGACGCAGTCGACGAGCTCCAAGCGAAGGCTCCTGCAGAGCGCGATCTTCTCGCACCCTTCCTTGATCCTGTCGTTTCTTCGCCACCTGAAGGAGAAGAGCTTGTTCACCGCTACTACCACACCGTCGACCGTGGACGACCTTTGATCTACGTCGGAGAGACGTGGGTGAAGAAGGTGGCTCACATGGAGGAACACACGGTCACAACATCACGTCAGGACGACATGTCCAATAAGATGTTTTCTATGGCTCGTGCGATGCGACGCATTATGGATGAACTGTGAACAGGTATTCGTGTTTAAGAAGCTGGGGAATACAAGCTTGTGGTATGTGACTGGATATAATACTCTAGAGAAGATGCTACAAGAGATCCAAGAGCGTCCAGAAGTATAATGTACGAATAGGTATGACAACGAATAAAACAAACAGGAGAGCCAGCGGGAAGGGGGGTAACAAACAGCGTGCGGTCCAGGGTATGAACATTTTGGATATCTGTGGATATCAAACTACGTGGCTCGGTTAGTAGGTCGAAGGGTAAACGAAGATTAGGGAGTTAATGAACAATTCCAGCACTGCGACCAAAGCAGGGTGAACGGTCGCGGTTTGAGGCAGGCAACTTGAATGCGATCTACCGATCATCACTCAGCGTAAGTCAATCGTTGCGTTTCCAGAGGTGTCGACCAAGGTTGGGCTGGGACACTGAATTTCAATTGAGAGCAGCCCATCCTTCATCGACGCATTGATATCGGTGGGCTGGAACACAACGATCATGACACGCGCATCGCCGGAGGCAGGGGACGACGCACTTTCGTTTGAAGCGGAACTATCAGTGTCCGAGACATAGTATATTGCTTACGCTCTCGAACGAGATATTCCGCGTCAGCCCACCCTCCTATTGGGGTATATTTGGCGGTGATGGTTAGCTGCTTCGAGCCCGTGAAGGGATTGGTCTCGAGAACAATAGCAATATCACTCTTCGATCGGCCAGGCAGTTCACACAAAGCAGTGAGAACTTTGGTCTCTGGGTCAAAATGAACATCTGTTCGAATCAATGCACCGGGATTGGGACCATTTCCCGAATACGGTGCGTTGATCACACCCCTGTACAGAACGATAAGTGAGGACAACGCGTTACCACAAAGAGAAGCGAGGAACGTACTTGTAAACAGTCATCAGACGGGCAAGCATAGCAAGGTCAGGATTGGGAGGCGCGACAGGTATCGATTCTCTGGGAACCGAAGCAGGAATTGGCTTCGGCATATTTGAAGTTGACGTCGAGGGTTGGGCGAATCTCACACTCTCTTCATCTTCCTCCAGTCTTGATCTTTGTTTCGCTTTCGACTTTGCTTTCGTTTTTGAGATTCCCACGTTTGAAAGAGCAACACTCTGGGCACGCTGATAGGGATGCGCCACGTCGCGGCGGCTTGTAGTATGCACGGGCGAGACGCGTATTGGGCCAATGGCGGAGTATACACCACTCGGATCAGCTGCAGACGGCGTGCCCGAAGGCGGACTAGCACTTGTGGGTATATGCAGACCACTCGTATCCAGTCTCAAGCGATGTGGTTGATTATGGGCTGTTGCAGTAACGTGATGGAGATGCATTTCTGATGAACCAGGACGCGACAGGATAGAATGGTGGTGCTGGCTGGGAACGATGGGCACGTTTGGCACGAATTCTTGCAACTCGATCGCCGGGGCCGACGGCGTGGTATAGGCACTTTGCTGGTCAGACGGACCAGGATGGGGAACAATCTCATGGTCCAACAGGACGTGTTGTTGTTGCTGTTGCTGTAAGTGATGGTGTTGCTGCTGCTGTTG
>JBBPJZ010000367.1:0-22271 GCA_038089015.1 Chalciporus aff. trinitensis | reverse complement strand
GTGTTGCACCGCCGGTTGGAGGTGGACCCGCCCGAATTGCTGGCCCTGGGGGGCCTCCTCGTGTGGGCCCACCGCCGCGTGGAGGAGCTCCGCGCCCTCCACCCCCGCGCCCACCACGACCACCCCTAGCACCTGGATCTCCTTTGGGGGGCATGTTGCTTCAGGACAGGAGGGGATAAACTGATGGGTGGAAATGTATGGGATATGATGGGGGTTCGAGTGAAAGAGAGGTTTAGGAGTGGCGTGTTCTACTTATACGTCTGGAAATTGGAATATCCTTCGCTCGTACTCCAGGAACACGAGTTTGGTTATGTTGTGTACCCGACTTCGATGTTATCGATGGCAGGGCTAGGTCCGAATACTACCGTGACAGCAACTGCGCAAGGCTGCGGCTTCTTTCTAGTAGGTTAGTCACCAGACTCGAGCTATGACGTTTGAACATGGAGATTAACACAAGATTCTGATATATGTACTGTATATCGTGTCGAGCGTAAGCTGAGGCGTGCTAAACTCGCCCAGCGCCACCGTGACGGAGGCGTGCGGGCATGTGTCTACGTTACGCAAGTTTTAGCCAGCTCGTGATCGCAGCATGCGTGGCTCCTCCAGCAACGAATGGTTGGCCATGCCTTCCATCTGGATCGAAGCAGATCCCTTTTCGAAGACCGTGACTGGACAAGTAACGCCTGATGCGCTGTGAAACAGGTCAAGGGATTGCTGGTCTCGTTTTCAGGCTACGCACCTCGGCGTTGAGAATCGCATCCTGGCCTCCCAGGACGACGAGCGTACTCCTCGGGTCGCGAGCGTGTGGTATCTCTTCGAAAAACAGAGAGTTCGATGCCCAGTCAAAGTGGCGTTGAATCGTATTTGCAACCCCCAGCTCAGTTCCTACGAAATACCTCATCAAGAGCTCCAGGCCCTAGAGGTGTGTCAAGCAACGTGTGAGTGGAATGTGTTGGGAGCGTACCGTAGAGCACTGCCTGTACAAGAAATTGTAGCACATGTCTGTGGAAATTGTCCTCGCACTAGGCTTCGTATGCTAAAGGGGAACAACCTACCACCTTCCCAACAACAAAAGGTGACGGGATCGACTAAACAGGAACGTGCAACCATTTCTGGATGAGCCTTGAGGAACCATGCATGGAGAAAAGTGCCGCTTATGCGCAAAGTCAGTGGGCAAAGGGGATTGACGAAGGGGAACCCTACTTAGAATGGCTCAGCATGACGATGCCCTGCGATGAGTCCCGTGGGGATGAAGGATTGCGATCTTTAAGCGAAGACACCCAGCCCAGCTCTCTTAAGAGACCAGATAGACACGCAGTCATCTCACGCCTATTCATGGGCTCCAAAAACTTGGAATGGAAGATATTCTGGCTAATGTTAGGTTGGAGGGGTATAAGAAGGGGTCGATCAGAGAAGTTCTGAAGAAGATCAGAGATGATCATCTTGTACTGCATTAAACCAATTCCCAAACCGTGGAAAAACACGATGGGGCGAGGGCCGTCGGTCGGATTCCAAGCTTCGGGAATGCGAATACAATACCTAATTAATCTCAGATGGTCAGTTTCAGGATTCAACCAGCGGAATGCTCACTCTAGACCCTCGAAGCAGCCGAAGCGTACGTGGTGTGATCTTTCCAACGACCTTCGGAGCACCCAGTTGGTCGTCAACACCAAAGCGTACCAGACAAAGGGCCTCGAGGTGACGTTAATCTTATCGATAGTAAGCAAAATGGGCGTTGCTCCGGGACCGGGATGGTCCAGAATAGTCATCCCCGCGCGGTCCTCGATCTGCCTGATCGCATTGTCGAGAAGAATCCTTTGGTGGTCGGGCAGTAAGTGCGGCTCCGGAAGTGGTCTATTGTAAATAGTCCAGTAGACGTATGCATAAATATCCTGTCTCCTGATGGAGGACCATGGAGCTCTGCGGAACCTTATGAAATGGATCAGTCGGACGAGAGAGCTGAGGCAACGAAGTATAGTACCATGATCTCATGTATTCGCGAAAGTCTATTGCGCGAGGGTCGTCAGGTTGTAGCTGCCGAGTAAGGCACTCAGCTGGACTGCCCGGTCGTTCGTTATCGAGGGACTCTTCATCGACAGCGAGATCAGCGAGGCCGGTCTTCAAGACGCGTTGTAAACCAGCCAGGCGCTGAGGCAGGTTGCGTGAACTGCTTGGAGGAAGTCCCGATATGGATCTGACGAGATTATAATGATAAATACTGAAGAAGACCTGGAAGAGTGGGAAAAATCGAGTTCGGTATGGTTTGGGCAGCGAGCACACATACCTCGCACAAGGCGACTGCGAAGCAGAGCTTTGTACTCCACGAATAAAAGTGGAATCTACCGTTATAGAGGGTATATATAACGAACGACCATGATATGGGTATGATAAGCCAGAGCGGTGCAACGACGCCGAAAAGGACGAGATAGAAGGAGGGCGATCGGTTTCGGTTTCGGTGAACGTGTGACTCTGACTTGTCTATCTTGGTGGTCATTAATAGGGTATCTGTTGTCTAGAGAAGTGAGTGGACCGTCGTGTACGACGAGGAGAACCAGAAGGGGGAAAAAAAAACAGAGAGGAGGAGAGGTAACGAAATTGATCAGAGTGACAATGACATGATGTTCGGTTTGATTGATTGAAACAGCGAGTACCGGTATTACCCACGTGGCTAATACCCGTGTCATCACGACCCACTCTCAGCGTCCCGTTTCTTCCCTCAGTTTTTCTTTTCTTTTCTTCTTCAGCAACCACGGTCATGTTCCGCAACGCACTCGCATCAGCGACGCGCCCCATCCTTCAGCAGTCGGTACGCACCCTTATCGCATCCCTACGATATGTCTAACACAGGTTAAAGAGAACTGCTACAACACTCTCGGCTGGTTTTCCTCGGGTGACACAAAGAGTAAGCCTACATCAATCAATGCTATTTCGAAACGCATGTGACCTCACCACGCTCAGTCCCCGACCAAGTACGGCGGTGTATACACCGTAAGTACGCGTCATTTCCTCACAAACATGCAGCTTATTGTGTGTCTCAGGTCACTCTTATCCCAGGAGATGGTATCGGTGCTGAGATTACAGACTCCGTCAAGGAGATTTTCGACTACGTTAACGCACCCATTGAGTGGGAGCAATACAATGTTTCTGGAATGTCCTCTTCAGGAGAGGATCTCTTCAAACAAGCAATGGAGAGTTTGAAGCGCAACCGCGTCGGTTTGAAGGGTAAGCAGAGTTATGTCCTCTGTATGTTTGTGCTGTTCGTGCTGACCGATTCTCGCACCAGGAATCCTTTTCACGCCTATTTCACAGACTGGCCACATCTCTTGGAACGTTGCCATGCGTCAACAACTTGACATATATGCTTCCGTCGTGCTGTGCAAGTCTCTGCCTGGATTTCCCACTCGCCACTCCAACGTCGACTTTGCCATTATTCGTGAAAACACTGAGGGTGAATACTCGGGTCTGGAACATCAGAGTTATCCCGGTGTCGTCGAAAGCTTGAAAGTCATGACGAGGGCCAAGGCAGAGCGTATCTCTCGTTTTGCTTTCGACTTCGCCCTTAAAAACAACCGTAAGGTACACATCTGTAGTCCATCGTTTCCATCCGACGATAACACGCCACTATTTGCAGAAAGTCACATGTATCCACAAGGCCAACATCATGAAGCTGGGTGATGGACTTTTCTTGAACACTTTCCGTCGGGTGGCAGAGGAGTACAAGTCTGCAGGTATTGAGTCGAACGACATGATCATCGACAACACGTGCGTCATCTCTCGGTAGCTTGTGTCTAGCCTCGTTCATATCTTCCATATAGTTCCATGCAGCTCGTCGCGCGGCCAAATCAATTTGACGTCATGGTGATGCCTAACTTGTATGGTGCAATTATTTCTAACATCGGCGCTGCACTTGTTGGTGGACCTGGTATTGTTCCTGGTTGCAACGTTGGTTCGGTACGTTGATTGTTCTTCGACTCGAGGAGTGTCGCTCAACGCATCTCGTAGGACTACGCTCTTTTCGAGCCTGGATGCAGACATGTTGCTTCTGACATCATGGGAACGAACCGTGCTAACCCAGCTGCCATGATTCTCAGCGCTACCATGATGCTCCGACACCTTGGGTAAGCCGTGATTTCCTTCAGCCTTGACTATTAGACAAATTCGTCCACAGTCTCGACACCATTGCTAATAGCATAGCGAGCGCAACGTTCGATGTTATTAATGCTGGGGAGGTTCGCACTGCGGATATGGGTGGTAAGTAAACCACCGCCTCAAGACAATCCTCCACTGACGGCATTAGGTGCTGCAACAACGTCGGAGTTCACCGCCGCAATCATCAAAAAGCTATGAGTGTATTAGGTTATGGGGTCCAGAGGCTGGTGTTTAGATTTGGACATATACTGTAGATACTAGATGTCGTTGCACGCGAACCTGTACCCTCCTTTCGCTTTTATCGTATTTCGGACCTTTGCGATACTTATGGCAGCTTGCTAACATCCGCTTCGTCTAATTCAAAGTCTGCATCAAGGGCAGCCTCATACTCCTCCAAAGATTCGGAACGTGCTTTTTTTGAAGGAGTCTCTTCTGAGATCTCCTGTTTAGCCGACTTATCATCGGCTGCGGCGGTCTTAACGACATTCTCCTTTGATTGCGCGTCTAATTTCCCTGCACCGTCTTTCTTCCTGAGTGACAATATGTGTTCACATCTCACCTCCCCTCGCTTTCCCCATCCATCCACGGTTGGCCGAAAATCGGCGTAAAGTGAAAACCCAACCTTGTTCAGTTCCTCAGGGGGATAACTTTCCGCCAAGAGCCGCAGCGCTCCCACCACATGTGGCGTAGTTTGGCGAAACGAGCGGGAGATATATGAGAAAGCCATGCTAGGCAGTGCCGGTAAGCCCCCCATCAGTGCTCTCCATTTAGACGACTGCGTCTGGTAAAGTGGTCTACGGCGGAAATCATGTGAGTGGAAATTATCCGGAGGGGATCTTAATTGGAATGGGGAAAGACGTACATGCTGTTGGATACAATGAATTGAGATCTGGACGATGAACTTTGTTCAAAAGCGAAACTTACCGTCTGTCCATCAGGTCAATGTACGGTTGTTGTCCACTGACGGGTTCGACATCTTTCTTTCTGCTTTGGTCGATGAACCCAAGGGAAACTCCCTTCGATATAGCGTTCATCTCGGTGTACACTGATCCTGCGAGGGGACGCAAAATCAACTGCATCCCCGGGACCCAGCACAACGCCCACCTACCTATGCTCAGTGCTTCTTCTCTCTCAAAGCCCAGGCGCTCGGCAACAATGGTCGCCCATGCTGTCATCAGTGGTGCACGGTTAACGACTGTGCTCTTTATCTTCAGGACCTATGTCGATATCATGCAGTCAGTTTCCATGTGGTCAACGCCATATAAGGGGGGACGATTCCACGAACCTCCTCGTCCAAAACTTCGCCGAAATCCATACTTCCGAATCCCGCCGCCTCATCTGGTGGTGCCTCGGGAAGAAGTTCGTTCAGGTCATCATCCCACTTTCGTTTCTTCTTCACCGGCGTTATCTAGGCATGCCACGTCAAGTGATCAGTCATCCTCTCGGAACGTCGGGCGGCTGTAGAAAAAGAGAATAGGCGTACCACTGTTTGGATCGTACTTGGTGGCTTGCTGCTCGACGGTCCGATCTCCGACACGTCTGGCTCTTGCTTGCTGATTCTGGTGTATCCTGCTTTGCGAATGGACGCGAGGACGACTTTACGGAGGTCCTTGTCTTTGATTCCAATGACCTGTAGCTTTGTGTTGTCGAGTTGGGCTAGGAGCGCTGGTGTGTTATACTCTTTGAACCTGGGTGCAATAATATTGCTGAGCACGGAGCTCCGTGCGAGGTATAAACGAAACGGACACTTTGCTTGCTACTGCCATCGCCTTTGGGACAGGGACATGATTGCTTGTCAACAGCTTGAGGAAGTCGGGCAATGCGAGCTTCCTATCGCTCGAGTCCATGTCACGTCAGGGGGAGAAATTCACCCGAATGGCCCAATTTAGGGTGACAATGGCAGTACTAGTGATCCGATGTCATAGGGATATTGATGATAAGCACATAAGGACTTAAGTACCACACGTCGTGTCTGTCGTACGACTCCATAGTGATCACACGACATGCCAAAAGTTAAGATCCAAAGTCCCATGAAACCGACATCGCACTCTACTTTTATACATTGGTATAGAGCCCGCTATCTCTAGTTATTATGCCTACATAACATACACAATGGGGATGATCCGCTGCCATCACTTGTCTAAGCAAGTAGTCTCCACGATAATGCCCGTAACACGGTAAGGATCTTCCCAAGGAGCGGAAATCAGGAACCGGACACATGTGGAGATAAGCAAAGACGTACCGATGTTGGAGGCTGGGCGACGGTCCTCCAAGTAACCGTATCCCTGCGCGGCCACGTGCCTGGGAATACGGATAGAAGCACCACGGTTGGCAACACCAGAGCTGAAGGCACCAATGTGGCCAGTCTCGTGACGGCCAGTGAGACGAAGCTCATTGTCTTCACCGTAAACAGCGATATGCTCATCGTGACGCTTCGAGAGTTTCTCAATGGCTTCGTCGATGTGCTTCATTCCTCCTGGCTCACGCATGGGGAGGGTGCTGTAGTTGGTGTGGCAGCCCGCACCGTTCCAGTCACCCTGAAGAGGTTTAGGGTGGAACGAGACCTTGATACCCCATTGTTCGGCAATGCGAACCAAGAGGTAGCGAGCCATCCAGAGGTGGTCACCCATCGAGATGCCCTCACAAGGGCCAACCTGGAACTCCCACTGAGCAGGCATAACCTCGGCGTTGATACCGCTGATGTTCACGCCAGCGTAGAGACAAGCACGGTAGTGAGCCTCGATGAGGTCACGGGCGAAAACTTTTCCAGTGCCTAAAAGGGAATGGTGAGTGGAGTGGCAGTGTTGAGAAAAGAAAAAAGAATTACCTGCACCGCAGTAGTATGGGCCCTGAGGGCCAGGGAAACCGCCCTTGGGCCAACCGTAAGGAGTAGTGCCGTCGGCATCAAAGAGGGTGTACTCTTGCTCGAGACCGAACCAAGGCTTAAGGTCCTTTGCAAGTTCCATAACCTTGGCGGCGTGGTGGCGGTAGTTTGTTCGGTTAGGGGTTCCATCGTTGTTGTAGGTCTCGGCGAGGACAAGAATGTTGTCGCCACCGCGGAAGGGGTCCTTGAAGATGGCAGCAGGACGGAGGTAGACATCTGAGTCATGTCCGGGAGCTTGGTTGGTGGAAGAACCGTCAAAGTCCCAGATGCGGAGCTGGCCGATGTCTGTGACCTTCTTCGAGACGGTCTAGAGAGGGGGTGAGTAAAAGAACGCGACATATCATGAGAGGTCGCTGACCGTCGTCTTCGAACGAAGACCACCATCACCATCGATCCAGACGTCTAAAATGAGATAAGAATGGGGTGAAAATACGGAAGCGAGAGGTAGACTGACATTCGGCCTGGACCTTGTCACCCTGTGGGAGGGCGAGGTAGGGGGCAAGGAGATCGTTGTGGTAGGTGAGGGCAGCGGCCATTGTATTAGGAGGAGTAGGAATAAACGATCAACTGTGTGAACTGGAGGAGAAGAGAGACACGAACAAGATCGAGATTAAAAGTTAACGGGAGAGAGCCTGTTGCAGTTTGTTTACTCGCAATCCGATTGGCCGATAAGCACGGCGACCCGAAATAACGAGACCGAACTCAACTCTCCGTTCTTCTCCTTTTTCGGCCGGGCATCTGGCCACGCGCGTGTTTTAGACGGTCAGACCTAGACTACTCGAGCCAATAGCGAAATCGTTCAATGTATATTCACCGATTACGTCCATTAAATGTATTGCACAGGCATGCACAGGTAATCTTAGGGAATACTTACGAGTAAATATGAGGGCAATTCTCTATCCGGTTTGTTAATCTATTCGTCAACGCAGCTGTGCAGTCCCAGTTCAAAACTTGGTTCGAAACTCTATTACCCCAGATCACGATCCCCGCTTTCTGATCGCCTTTCGTCGCCGCCCTCCGGCCATCGTAGCGGGGGCACGCGGACCTTTCTCCTCGCTTGGAGTAGCACGACCACTTGACCCGCTTTCTTCCTCGCTCTCCTGTGATTCTTGAGTTTCCTCGGAAGCTGTCGTCTTTCTGCCTGATAGCTTGCCCAACAAGGATACAAACCATGTTCGTGAAATCGCGGGTGGAGTAGCGGAAGACTCGTCAAGCAAATGGAGATCCGTTCCATCACACTGCCAACATGAATCTGTCACCTGCGACTCCCTCCATGTTATCTCACTTACAATATAAACGTTATCGCCATCGACAATCATGTCAATCACCTTTCCAGGTAAAAGGTTCCCCTCCTCGTCCATTCTTGGTCCTCCTCCGAGATTCACCTTGACCTACAAGTCACCTCAGCTTGTTGATATGTTACACTCAGCATGATAACGTACCTTGCGCCGTCCTTCCAACGGTAACAACTTTGGACCCCATGCGGCAAACCGTGCATCACGTATTGTTTGTCGCACTTTCTCGATATCTCGCGTGTAGTTTATCCTTTGAACCAGGTATTGCAACCCGCTTGTTAAAACCACCAAAAAAGCCAAGACCATCTATACCGCAGCATAGTTTAGCGAGGAGTTCCCAACAATAGGATAGCCGAAGCTCACCAGAATACCGGGACGAAACCTTGCATAGTAGTATCCAGTGCCTCTCCATTTCGGTACACCATTCTTGTAGAAAAAGTCATAGCTTGTGGTGAAACGTCATCAACTAGGCAGTGCAGTTTCACAACTATACAAACCGTTTACGTCCCTCAGGGCTCCTCAAAATATTGCCAATTACACCAAGCCTCGCAAACCGCTCTTGGATACCCTTGACCCCGGGATTTTTATCGGGACTATGAAGACGTTAGCCATGCTGCGACATCCATGCAGGGTCAGGACGGACTGGAGTTGCATACTCTTCTTTCGGTATGCTTTGTTGATCTCAGCGAGACTGGCTGATGGAGCGACATTTAACCACGAGTAGAAGGTAGTACCCTTCCCTGAATAAAATATGAAACATGTCAGAGATGAAGTACCTGAGTATTTTGATAATATCAAAGTGTACCTTCTGCTGCCTCAAGAGCAGAGACAAGGTCAAATATCTCGTGGTCATCCTACAGTACGCGCATGAGCAGCAACGACATGCCTTTCTGACCTACTCACTTTCGTCCAGCTGTTGTACACCACCCCAGAAGTTTGTTCAGTCATCCTAATGCATGGGCAGACGACTTACGCCGACACTACCGTCACCAACACCGCCAAGAAGGTAGCGAAGAGGAAGATCCTCATCCTAACGCCCACGGATTGGTTGGTAGTTGAAACTTGACACTGACCGAGAGTGAACACAAAAAGTTTGAAGCAAATGTTGGTCTGACCAACAGTAACACGCGAAGGTATGTTGGTCACGTGAGCGCACATTCCATTCGAGCATCGGGAATGGGTCGCGTTTTCGACCTTCTCATCCGCACTTTGCGCAAGCACTGGTACACCCTCGACGGTGGAGGCAATACACAGTTGAGCCTCACGACGTCTCCAGAAGAATTTTTGAATGGCGCCTCGTAAGAAATGCCCGACGTGTGGATCCCGACAATGGCGGAAGAACAACCTTGGCTTGGTCACTTGCAGCGAAGGACATGTTCTTCTGGTGAGTACGCCGAGTTTGGCTAAACTGATATCAACGAGAACTTCGATACGTATGATCTATCTGATTCATAGAGCTATATCAACGAGTCCGGGGAAGCGGACGGTATGGTCACGCATATGGTGAGGAAGCGCACGGTCAAGTCTCAGAGAAAGAAGAAAGAAAGAGCGAGCAAAGCGGATCCAAAGTGTACGCATTCCTCGACTCCCCAACGTCAACCGTTGAACGTGGAATACAGTGTACCATGGCGAGAGAGCTCGCTTTCATTATTATCAGTGCCTCCAGTTGCTTCTTCGCAGCCAAATATCAACGTTGATAAGAGTATGGAACCTCCCACCTGAGTTTGAAGTGTGTCTCTTCTTGTAATTGACTGGTGTTGTTAGCATGTTGATGAAACCAGATAATTTGCAGGGATCTATGGACACTCCATCTGAATCTCATTCCGAACCCGCCGCCCGCGGAACCACTCCATTATACGCGAGAGCAGGAAGGATACCAGCCTGAACCCGAGGATGGCGGTATCAAGAACCACAGTCGATCAAGATCTGTGAATAACGGGAATACACAGTCTCCGGAGAATGCTGCCCCTCCGATGTCTGATGGAAGTTCCTTGTCATCTGACGAAGAAAGGCTTGACCCTGAAATCGCGGTACTCCTGGAAGAACACTCTGAACTCAGTTCGTCGGACGATAGCTCCCCCGGTGAAAGGGGCCGCCCTCGTTTCAGGAACACACACTCATCATCTAAGAACCCCTTCGTAAGCCGCGCAGATCGACCTGAGAATACGATCGCAGTGCTAGTTCTTGCATGCTGGGCCATTCGGCTGCCGATGGTGTACACGGACATCATAAAGTAAGATGTGTCCAGTTAACTTTTCCGCCATTTTGCTTCTACTGCAAGGAACAGCTGATGCATCCGCAGTGTTATTGAATCCCACACGCTTCCATATCTCGATCACGTTCGCTTCTTTCCTTCGACCCTTACCCGGCACCTCACAAAACATGCAGTTCAAGCATTGTCTCCTCATGTATGCTCTAATCTAACCTCTTTGCACCCACCCTAACCGATGTCATGACCAGCACGCGCCAAAAACTTTGTCTTTGCATCGCCTCTGCACCCACCTTGCCGGTCGACTTTACGACACGTTTGGTCTAATCATTCCAGAACTCAATGCTGCTCCAGTCCTTTGGCGTGTTGTGCAGCAATGTTTCTGTGGCACGCGTACGCTTGTTCATTACAGTGGGTCAGGGGTAAACCTAATGATATTTCAGCGATACTCTATTTGCTGACAAAAAGGCTCGGGAACGTGCTGGCATTATCATTGTCGCTTCAGAATTCATTCGCGCCCACACTTTCGGGCATCAAAAGAGGCGACATTGAGAACCAGAAACATGACAATGCACCTCCTGAGGTGTCCTTAATCGCCACTGCTCTTGTAGTGCTGAAACTCGTATATGGTCTAGACGGGAAAGGAAGGTCGGGCCCATGTCATGGAAAGGTGCTTCACATGTTCATTCTGTTCCAGGACTCCCAGACACGTAGATGATACCGCATGCGCATTTCCGGACGTAAATGATTTCTTGGCGACCATCAAAGAGGCTGATCAGGCGGGAAAACCTGCAAATGACCATCGATTTGACTCGAGAGTGCCTATGTTCGTCATGATGCCAATTCTCATGCCTGGTAAAACTGACTTGGTGACATAGGTCTGTGGGCGATTTGGATGCGACAGCCCTGGATGAATACCTGGATTACTGCGAGAAGGTACTAATGGGGCCGAAAAGGGATGGTAAGTACTCTGTCTGGGTGCGGAACGAACGTGGACGTGAACGCATGGGGATAGAACACCGTGTACTGGACAACTATTTTCCTTTGGCGAATAAGACCGCAAAAGTAACGCAGTGCGACCAACCAGAACTCAGAGGGAAAGGACTCTCATCGACAAGTTGGGATGGCGGAGAAGATGTCGGCATCCTGAAGCCGGGAGAATTATACACGATCTACGACTCAAGGGATGTCCTGGGAAATCTTTCACCAGAGCTAAAAATGCTTGTTGAAAGATCTGCTCGATGGGCTGGTGTGGAATTCGATTTTCTGTGTGGGGTAGTGGAGCGGTACGAGAGACGGTTAACGCGGTGGTGGAACATGAAGCGACAGGCACGGAACAGAGATTCGGGTGGTGGTGGTGACGAGTACGAGGACGATTAAGCGTCGAGGAGAATGTGATCTATGGGAGATATATAGATATATATAGTGGATGAACGTGCCCCGATGCCTTTGACCTTTGAGTCATATGCAGGGGGTCAGAACCGGTGACCGGACTCTGAGATGATTTCATTTGGCTTCACACGGGGCGATGTGCTGGTCCGGAAAGTGATCGTACTTGGTGAGAGTGTGAGCGCGTTGGTTGAGTACTTGCGTCTGCCAGTGCTCGATCTCTCCGACTTTGAGGGCCAGCGCTCGGCCCCGTCCAGCGACCGAGTTTCGGTTAAAATTGCCGACCACGGCCTCGGAAGCCATCCTTCGTGCTGCTAATTTGGATCCATGCCAGTCTCATTTGTAATGCTCTAAACTTCATCCAAGTGTTCCTTACCATCGCTCCTTTCTCCACCACTACTACCCTATGCGCAGGTTTGCTTCCGTCTTCGTCTCGTCCAGGCGGAGCGACAAGTCAGATGCGCCGTCAACGCCATCCTCGACCGAGGACGGCTCACAGCCTCGAGATGTCCAGAAGAAGAGGTCGAGGATGTTCAACTCCCTCTCCCGAAAACACCCACCACCGACAAACCCACCACCACCCCCGCTCATAGCGAGTAACCTCACCAACTCCTCCTCCTCCTCTTCGAGCGGTTCGACTACTTTACGCACTCCCGACGATGACGGCCCTGTTCGTACACCGAGCAAGACGGGCAATTGGAAATCCTGGTTAGGGGGAAAGGATCTAGCAGCCAGCGATCATCTCGAGGGACAGCATCCTCGGCCTTCTTGGCAATCGTCCCAAAACCTGCTCCGCCCTCCAAAGCCCACTTCGCACGATGCGTCGTCCCAATCTGAGGACGACTACGGCCCACCAGACGAGCCCCGTCCTTCTTCCACCTACACCCCTCAACAGATGGCCTCCGCCAAGGCAAACGCGCGCACTATGGTCATAAATAGCCTCATACAACAGCGTACTTCGCCACCACTGCTTCAGTCGGCGGACACCATCTCTTTCCCTCGTTCGTGTCATATTTCCCGACGCCTTCCCCGCCGTGAGACATTGGAGTCCGAACTTCACAAAAAAGCACTCTTAGCACGTTTAGACCGTCTATCTCCATCTGCCGAACGGTCGATCGCGCCGCTAGCATCGAAGGCGATCATGTCAAAATCCCAGTCTCATCGGAATTCCCAGGAGGATTTCTTTCCTCCCGTGGATTCTGTGAGCACTTACAGCAGCGGCCTTGCTAGCTGGGTTGTCCGCCCATATTTCGAAGACACCCACCGGCTTTGGACTCCTCAGCAGTCAGGAGAGATCACCCATACCCAAATCCCTGGCTCCAAGCTGGGGGTTGCTGCCTTCGAGTTTTCGGAGACGCTTGAACTGCTAGCCGGTACTTTACTCGAGAGTGAAGAGGATGTGGAACAAGATTTCCAGTTCGATCCTTCCTTGGAATTTACTTTGCCTGCGATAGTACTCGGTGAGCAGATTTACCTAAGATGATTTCGCATGCTCAAATCTCTGTTTCGCAGATCTCGATGCTCCTGCCACTCAAATGAAAGAAGTGGAGCTTCAACTTCCGTCGCGCACATTGGACTCGTCACTGTCCGTAGATCCACCGACAAAATCCCCATCTCCGCCATCTGAATCTCCACGAAGCAGCCTTCGACAATCCTTACCGAAAGCTTCTTCGCCCTCGCGGCAAGCTAACGAATCGAGTTCTTCTGAATCTACTCCCCGTGAACCTGCTCCGAAGCGAGGCGTTCGATTCGCGGATGATGACGGCAAGGACGATCAGATACCCTTGGGCTATGTGCTTCGCATTCGGAAGAACAAGGAACAGAAGGCTCGTTTTCTCCGAGAAGAGCGGGAACGTCGGACAAGGGCGGCACAAGGATCATCGCAAAGTCGACAATTGATGGCTCCACCGCAGGAGAACCGTGTTTCAAGAGTCGTCGTCCCTCGACAAATCCCCCATCGCCCTCTGGTAAATCTTAGGGAAGCCCCAAAACCTCAGAAGACGATCCCGCGAGTCGACCCGGAGCAAGAGCGTCTTCGTCGCGAGGCTGAGAGAATAGAGATGGAGAAATTACGAAGATCCAGAGACCAGGCGAGAAAGCAGGCGGAGGAGCGTGAGCGTGCTTACGCCGAAGAACTTCAAGCGACCCGTCTACGACGTGAGGCGGCCCGTGCTGGCCGTCCTCTTGAGTCTGCATCACTACCCGCTCGGGATCGCTCTGGATCTCGAGACTCAATCCATGCATCCATTCGGAGGTCGAGTGTGTCACACAACTTCCCTCCTGAACTGGTCCTTTCACCAATTTTACCACTCGACGGGTCGCCTTCGAGCTCTTTGCCTCCCACTCCTGGAAGCCAATACAGTCTCTCGAGGCCACCCTCGCTCTACTCTGCCCATACAGCATCGTCAGAAGACGTTCATGCACGGGATAGTAGACATGTCAGCAGGCGAATGTCGATGGTTACAGATCCATCGAAGCAGATGATGCTCCAACCGCCTTATAACCCATACGCGTGGACTAATCTCCCACCGGTGCCTATGGTCCCGCCAGTTCCTCCCATTCCTAATGTTCCAATGGTCACCGGCATGTCTTTCTATGGGATGGACATGCCTCTTCTTCCTCCTTCGCCCCCATTCATGATGGGCCAGTACGGATCACGTCCACGTTCGTATACTGGATCACAAGGACAGCCTTCACCCTTGCAAAGTTCGACTTCGCTCCCCCGAAATTACAGTTCTGAAAAAGTCAACAACAGTAGTCCTAATTCGAGCTCCAATTCCCATTCGAGCGGGTCTCATCAGCGACGCTCTAGTGACGATGCTCGGATGTCGAGGACGTTTGGAGATTCACGCTCTGGTAGTCAAACCGACCTTCGGGCTGGCCGAGTGCCGCACTCTGCCCCCATCATCCCTAGCGGTCCCCAACAACGGTCAAGTTGGCTTCCACCTGAACGGAGTCCGGGGTCGGCTGCAAAGAAGTCGTCATCATTGAGACCCACGTCCACCGTATATCCTAATGGCCCTGCACCGAACTCCATGCGCAGATGGACTCCCGCTTCATAGAAGATGTTCAGCTTCTGGCACATCATCCTTGCATTCCTCACTAATCATGTGGTCCACATTCCTTACACTCACACACTCATTTGATACCCCCCAAGTCATCGGCATCGAACGCATCAGAAAACCATCGATCATAGTCCTCATAGTTCCTAAAGTCACCTACACCCCGGCTACTACGGATATTTCCTAACTTAATTTCCTCAATTGACGCAGACTTCCTTTCTCTTTCTCTTCATACAACCATCTGGACAATTGAGTACGATTTTGGAACATTGCTGGGTTTTAGTATTCCCCCCTTGTTCACGCACCCCGGTCACGTTGGACTGTGCTTCATGTTTTTTTTTTCATGCGTTTTATCGGGCTTTTTCGTCGTTAACACTCTACCTTCCTAGCCGCTTCACCCAGATCTATGCTGCAATGTACAAATGAATTCTTGCTGCCCCGCATTTGTAGGAGACCCTGTGACGTATCGAGTAAGGATGGATATTCAGCAACAAAGCGACCAGAACAGGGGTAAATGAAGATAGAGTACATATGCCAGAGGAGGAAGACATCAAAAGCATTCAAAATTAACCAAGTCCGCCCCATGGACCACGTATTCTTCGAGCGAGCTGTATATCACGTTGCATGATGGTCACGCGTTTGGCGTGTATGGCACAAAGGTTACTTGGGGAACGTCAGCGAGAGGGGGTGGGCTATGAGAGGATGCCACTCACGCGTCTTCGAAGAGATGGACGAGGAATGCCTCTGTAGCCTCCTGAAGTGCAAGTATTGCCGAACTCTGCCAACGTAAACCAGTGTCACCCATCTGATAGTTAGTATCTGTCATCATATCCAGGGCAATCTCCCGGACCTGTGGCCAGGCTCGACTGTGAGTGTAAAGAACAGAGGAAGAAACAGAGGACATACGACGCGAGAGAATGGGAGTCTACGCAGGAGGAGGTCAGTGCTACGCTGGTACTTGCGAATCTCACGCAGCGCGAGAGTTCCAGGGCGATAGCGACGTTTCTTGCGCTGGCCTTGTTCATCCGCATCTGACTGACCTGTGGATAGCGATGAGGATGGGTCAGATTTCGCGAGGACAAGGTTGAACTCACGTCGACCTTTGTCGCGAGAGGTGGATGGGCCTGGTGCAGCCCTGCCTGTGCTCTTCCGCGCTGTGGCTTTCTGTTTCTTTGGACGTGAACTTGGGCCTTCCTCTGGGTCGTGGTCGTCTGCGCGTTTTCTCTTCTGGACGGTCTGCACCATCCTCGGACGCGTTGTTGACTTTCCAGTCAATTGCGTCGTACGGAAGCCTAGTACGCGACTCAACCGCGGATTGCCTTTTTCGTCACTCGCAGATCGAGCCAGCAGATACTGTGGCCTTCTACTAGAGAATCATGGCTACCACACACACACTCGCACCTTGTCCTCTTCCTCCATGGTCTCCCCTGTGATCACTGGTTACTACAGATACACTGACATATTCTTCGAATGGTACGCTCTATTTCTCTATAGCCACTACCAATCTCAACGTTCGTACTAGGCATCAAGCACTCCCCGATCCAGAGGATCGTAGCCCACTCAGGGCTATCCTCGCCCAGGATGTGCTCGTCCATCCAGACCACCCCCTCCACAAAGAGGGTGTCGATGGCGTTGAACTGTACATGGGTACTACCCCCGTCACCTCACAACCCTAGCCCTCGCTCATATCATCCAACGATCACAGGTACACTCCAGAACTTCGAGACTCGTCTGCTCTTTTCCTCGGCGCAGGTGGAATACCTGAGGTACTGGTTACACGCCATGAGACTTACGAAGAACCCAATTCCACTCCCTTACTCGGACTGTCTCCTCACAGAGTCGAGTCTCAGACACGTGTCCCCCGTGTATTTCCAAACCAGGGAGGATCTTCGTAAGGCTCTCAAGGTGATCTCCAGTCCTCCTTTATTGTCTACATCCCGTCCTTCTCACCGCCATTTTTCTTGCATAGCAAATCGAGAAAAACAACAAACGCCTCAAGGGCGTCGATCCAACACTCAACGCACGTCGTGACATATTTGAACGTGTTCGCACGTTCTGGTCTCAGAAGAGTGGTGTATGGTGTGCACTCGATTTCGAGGCATGGGATAGGGACCACACACTCATCACCGAATTCGGGTGGAGTGTCATTCGTTGGGACGACGGGGAACAGATCGAAGAGCAAGGCCACCTCATCGTCAAGGAGCACAAGTATTACAGCAATACTTTTGTCCCTGACAATAGACGGGTATGATCGGTTACTTCTATCCTTCAACGTTGCATACTTAGCTTCCGTAGCACTACACGTTTGGTACCAGCGAGGAGATAAACAAGGCTACGTTCAAGAAACGTGTCCAGTCTCTTGTCGCAGACCTCCAAAAAGAAGGGCCACTGTTCCTCGTCTTCCACGATAACAACCAGGACATCAAGTACGTATTCCGCCGTTGAACTTGGTCGTGCACGCTCAACGCAAACGACAGATACCTCAAGTCAAAAGACGTGGATGTGGCGTTACCCAACATGGCGTTCATGCTCCCGGAGGCTCTCCCTCAAGATGGTATCTTCGTCGTCGACACTTCCGACTTGTTCGCCGCCCTGGAGGGTGAAGCCGGTGGAAACCGTCGATCTCTCGAACGTGTTTGCAGACACCTACAGATCAGTACTACATATCTGCACAATGCTGGCAACGATGCGCATGCAAGTGTTTTCCCGTTTACATGACGTGGGATACATCATTGACGCGATCAATAGTATACATTGCTGGCATTGCAATCCATGGCTTCTGGAGACCCCGTTGACATGCAACGAGAGAAACGGTGGCCAAATCGTACGGGCAACACAACAACCCCCAACGTACCGCACGCTGGGGCGGGTGTCAAAGTGAACTTTGATGCATGGGAAGAGGATGACGACTTCTCAGACCAAGAGGGTGTATTCGGCCCCATCGATACGAAAGAGTCAATAGCTCCAGATAATGATACCGACGACAAAGAATGAACCCGAGTAGATAGATGAGATCCTTGTAGTGATCTGGCCCCAAATGTACAAAATATCCTGATCTTCTCTCTTGAATGCGAACGTGCTAATGTATCGTGGATGTTCGTAAATGAAATGACGAAACACATCGTATCTTGAACTAGAAACTCATGACAAAATGTATGTCTAATCTTCTTTAGCGTGAACACCGTTACCATTGGCATGGCCATCTGCTTCATCACCCTCGTCCTCGTCGTCCGACCTGTCGTCAGTCAAGGTGGACGGATTGAGGGACCTAGGAATCACGGATAAGCTAGTGAATCGTCGTAGAACATAACCACAAACCTCAGAGCGATGCGCAATATCAGGACATACCAAAACAAGTTCAGGATCTGGAGCAGAAGGATTGGCACGAAGATTTGGTATTTCATCCACCAAACGAGCCAAGCTCCTGTTTCTGGTGCCCACACGCGGTTTGCCTCGCTGTTCGAATGTGAGGGACGCATTCAAACGCGAGCTAAGCGTACTCACGGAATGAGGTCAAATTCGTACCACACCGACCAAAGCATTACAAGGTTCAGATAGTGCCTGAAATATCTATCGTGAAAAACGCGTCAGTAAATAGATATACCGGAATGCGAGGGGATGACTGACGTCCATACACCAAGGAAAATTAGAAAAGAGACTAGTTTTGCGTGAGTAAGTTGCAAATAATTGAGGATCTTGGAGAACTATTGCGAACGGTCAGGGTGGAATGCAAATCAGGTTAGGATAGTACTCACAGCAAGGAAAACATCGGGGATATCCATGCTCATGTATACAGCGTTGCCGATGAGGGTCAAATTGGTCAAATAACTCCAGCTATGAAGTGTTGTGAGTCGCATATCCACTTAAAACAGCGAAGTCCATACCCAATCAGCCACAAAGTGACAAAGTGGTGAGCAACGAGTTCACTGTAGTCCTTGCGTGGTTTCTCGAGACGGAGAAGGAGGACGATGAGCTGCTGACACCAGTAGGCGGTATGCATGAGGTAGTATCGCTTCAACTCGGGAATCATGTCCCAGTGAGGATAATCTGGGAGTTACGGCAGAAGTGAGAAGACAGGAGTATCACAGTGCGGGTGGGACTGACCAAGCCAGAAATGCTCGGTGCGGTACCAGTATGTTGGCAATTGGGACATGATTCGCTGTGCAACGGAGTCATGAAGAAAGCAAATAGTTGAGAAAACGAATACTCACATAACCCCAAGCACCCATGACCGTGAAATAAGCGACAGCATAACCTTGTTCACCGAATCTGTCCAACTTTGCGACGCGTTTTATGCCGAAATGACGTGCAATGCGATGACATATGTTGATAGTGATGACTTGGCGGACAAAAGAGAAGACGATGATATGGTATGCAATGAACACAAGATCTAAATAGCCTTTCTGGTACCGAGGATCAGAGTCGGGAGAGCCGGGAACGCGATACGAGATGAAGAGGAGTGGTTCGAACGGATTTTGGAGGCCGTGAGCGACATAAGGTGCGAGGAGTTCCCAGTTTAAGTAAAGAATGACAGGTAGCATGAGCAGTTTGAGGGAAGAGGCTGGAGGAGTGGTGTCAAAGGTCGGTTTTAGGGAAGAGAAGGAAGGGAATACCAGGGTTTATGACCCATCTGGAGGACTTGATGTCGGCCCAGAGGCCCCGTTGAGGTTTGGGGGGTTTCATGTCTGGAGTGGTTGGGGTATATGAGTCGATAGGACTGGCAAAGAAGAAAATGAGGTGAAGTGAGTACGGTGGAAATAGAGGCTACTATACGTCTGGGCTAAGAATGGACCTGTGAGATGATGGGTCCTATCTGTCCTGTTTTGTGTTATGCGAGACGTTGAGCAAGCACGTCGTGAAGACAGACTGAGAGTGAACGTACTCGATGCGATGGAGAGTGGGTTGAACGCGCCGTTTATGTGAGGACATTGGACGGAGTTTCTTGACTGAGGTCGCGAACTGGCGTGAAAGAAGAAGACGACAGGAACCATACCTTCCATTTATGGTATGTGACACAATCAATGACACAGACGATGACACATCCTGCTGACAAAGCTGACACGCCAACTTACTACTGGTGCTGTGCTACTAGTGAGTAAGTGGACTGCCCCATGTTCTCGACACTTGGGTTGTTCCAGTCACTCCCCTGTCCGAGAAAGAGCGAGTGCAGAAAATCAAACTGTCTTTTCTCGCACACAATCGATGCGGTCCAACATAGTCTCGTGATTGCAACACCAACACCCGCACCCGATCGTGCTGTTGTTCCAGCAAAGAGACCAATCGAACTCGTCCCCCAGTCCTCCACTCCCAATGAGCCACCCCGACAGCGCCTCAAAACTGCATCCGCATCAAAACCTGTCGCACTCCCTCAACAAACACAGTCTTCGGTCCGTCTGCTGCCATTATCCCCCCCACTGCTCTGAACCCCCTCCAGACAGGTGTACCCATCCTAAGAATTAATGCCGCTCAATCACAGGTCGCGTTGCCTGTCCGCCAGGTCCGCACATACACCCCGCATACTCACTCCGCTCATGCCTGTCATAGGCCATGCTGAAGAACCTCTATGACCACTTCATCGTATTATACGAAAACATATTGCCTGCCAACCCAACTCTCGCTTCTGAGCATGCCTTGCGCCAAGAAGAGCAGGTATACAAGAGCTCAACCAAACTCACTTACCGTAATGTATGTTTTATCTCACCCACTACCGATCACATCCCACCTCCTTCTCAGGCAGTAATAAATTCAATCGCGTCTCTTAAACGACGACCGATTCCCACATCCCTCTCTCACCCCTCCGTCGGAACAGAGGAAGAGATTACCGCACGCGCAGAAGCCAGGAAGACGCTTAACGAACTACGTCTCACCCGCCCCGTTCTCGCACACCTTCTCATGTCAATAGATACCATGCAAAAATGGGGCTATATCACCGAAATTCCTGACTCGGAGGGTGGATCAATGCCAACTGCGGTTGGTCAAGTCATGAAATGCGACCGCTGTGGCCAATCTTACATGGTCAACAACACCCCTGTCGAAGACGAATGTACCTACCACTGGGGAAAGCCATTCAGCAAAACTATCAATGGTGCGTATAGGTTTTTCGCACCATAGTCGTTCGCTTCCGAGCCTTTATCCATAAGGTGAGAAACTGCGGGTATATTCCTGTTGTTCAAAGTCCACATCCGAGGACGGTTGTTCAAGGGGATTCCACGTCATTTACGAATCAGATCCAAAGGACCTTCATACACGACAATCATTTTCGCACACGAGACCTCTTAAACCCGTGGATGGTGTCAACTCTACCGATACCGCTTTCGATGTGGTCGCATTAGATTGCGAGATGATTTACACCACGGGTGGCATGCGAGTCGCACGAGTCTCCATTGTGGATGGCGTTGGGAATGAGGTATACGACGAGTTCGTCCGGATGGATGACGGCGTGGAAGTTATGTAGGTGCCCAGTTGCAATCGTCTGCACTGTTCTGACACCCCTTAAGAGACTTCAACACTAGGTTTTCCGGTATTACTGAGGAACAATATCAAAAGGCATCACTAACACTCGCTTCAATACGACATTCATTGGATGCATTCATCAACTCCGAGACAATCATTATCGGACATGGTCTAGAAAATGATCTCAAGACTCTGCGCATGGTCCATCATCAATGCATTGACACTGCCATCCTGTTTCCTCACAGAGCTGGACCTCCATACAGGCGATCTTTGCGGGATCTGTTCGTACTCTGTCGACCTCGGTTACTAATACACGCTCATTACACCGTTCAGCGCGAAGGAGCACCTCGGCATTACAATTCAAACCGGGGGCGGATCAACAGGTCATTCTTCTGTAGAGGATTCCGTGGCGACCCTTGACCTTGTACGATGGCATATTCTGAACAAACCAAAGAATACCCCCGCATCAAATCCATAGCATATTTCATTCCTTGTCTCACGCTGTAAAACTACATATATCAATACTGTATACTCATTAGATGGTCGTTGAATGGAGGTCTTGCAATTCTGTTGGCCGTTGACACTTCCACCTGCGGCGGTATGTTCTTCATAGAGTTGCGGAGATGACCCTTAAGGCAAGTGGGTCGAGTTTCAACGAATCATTGGTCCTTGAGAAGAATGAAATGTGTCCATGCAGATACAAAATGAAAAGCTCCTAACCGCTGCGTGCACCCAAACGACCCATGATATCCTCACTTCCCTCCTGTTCCTCGACGCTGTCCGATTGCGTTACCTATGAAGAGTGAGAGATGAGAGTCAGGCGTCATCAG
>JBBPJZ010000366.1:0-22274 GCA_038089015.1 Chalciporus aff. trinitensis | reverse complement strand
TAATCCCTTGTGAGTGGATGACTATGATGTCAGGGGCAACTACCTTTGCATCTGCAAGCTCGGCAGCATATATGCATGCAAAAGACCAGCATAGCGCACTTGTGGATTGGGCCAGTCGGAGATTTGTCCCACTTGCAATCTTGAATAAGACGTTTAAAATTTTCAGCATTATAACTGGTAGTCGATCACAGGCAGTATCTGCTCACTGCCTGCACTATCAGACCTCATAAGGGTCTGGTGGGTTATGAAATGCATCAGCTATATCACAACCATGCCGAGTACAGAAATACATGTAGAGCAACATATGATGGCACGTTATGCTCACAACCGATCAGAAGTTCTGCATCACCATGATATTCTTTGACAAGTTTAGTAGCTTGGTGACCCCGAAGTAAAGAGCAAAGTTGCATAAAGTGGCCGAGCAGGGCTGTGACAAGGGTCCACCCCACATTCCTTTTGACAACTTGGGACAATTTTGAAACAGACGAAGCAAGAAAGATTGCGCTCTGAGTCATAGACTGATTCCGAGTACGTGACTGAAGCCAAGAAGGTGATTAAAGAGTATATGCTACCTCTAAAAACGAAAAGTCTCGACCAAGTTTGGTGCTCCACCCTTGCAATGGAGTATTCCAGTGCCGAGCCATGGTGTGCTCTAAATCTTTACTGCTATTGTGTGTCCCGTGTTTATGATTTGGAGACACCCAAGCAAGATCTGCTAGCCCTCAAACTTCACTGACAGGCTTCGAGCGTCAGTTAGCCGTAGATAAATTCTCTAGCCTGTTTGTACTCCACGTCGCTTCTTTACAACGAACCGCCGACAGACGCCATCGTCTGCGAAGACCATCATACATTAGCTCAAAGATAAGCGACCAACAAGTAGACGATACTCACAAAAGGTGATGCAGTCGGGCCATCGAGGATAGAGAGCTCCTCCGCTGTGAATGGGAGTCGCGGAATCACCAATGTTCGAAGCGGGACAAGCAGCAGAATGACCACCGGGAATCCAATGGCAGCTATGTTCCGGAGACCATGCGAGTGAGTATGACGACCACAATGGGGTATATGATTAGGAAACACCACGTACCAACTGTTTGTGTGATAGCAAACGTTGCGCCGAAGCCGATGAGCTGAACAGCGACAAAGAGGATCAGCCGTGATTTCCGGACTTTGCGGAGTGGCTCGTCGGATGGGGTGAGGGTCTTGTCTTGGATGAGGTACAGTAGCTTGCGAGTGATACCGTTCCCTTGCAGGGCGTCTGCACCCATATACCAGCTATTGCATGTGCTCAGTCACTCTGAGCACGCAGAATGAAGAAAAACATCTTACAAGAGGCCTGCTAACACACCCCGTGGGATGAGGTTCAAGACGTGCAGGAACGGTCCCGTCAGAAGCACGAGACACAGCGCACCCTGCGCAAGATTTGATACTCGCTGTTCGACGACGGCGATGGGGATTTCACGGGAATCTTTAACAGTGCCAACTGCTTTTTCATTATCTAATTGGTTGGCAGGAATGGGACTGGGACTGAGTCTACCGGGTATGGGTGGGTCTGCAGGGTCTTCTTGATCTTCTTTCTTTAGAGGATAGCCCATGATGAGAAGAGAAGTGGTATGGATTGGAGCTTGGGGTATCAGCCCGTTGGGTGCGGGTACGCCAATGAGTCCCGCTATGAAGGTCGTGATGCCGAGAAGAAAAAAGTCGTAATGAAACCCAGGAGGTTTCCGAAGGGGGAATTGGGAGCCTTGCGCTATCAACGACTAGGTTCCAAATGAAAACAAGGCAAAGAGGAGAAAGTTGGGATGGACGCACTGAGACGTTGTGGTCGAAAAAGAACAAAACCCACAACACGATCCCGAAAGGAAGAGCGATGCCCACCCATTTGCCATCAAGGTCCCAGAACCTGACAAGCCAGGCCCTTCCATTCGCAGCCTGGAATGCACCGCCGACAGGGAGAGTGGTCGGGTGAGAGACATGGAAGCGTCCCCAGTATGCAACACCGGAAGCAGCGATAAGGGATATCGGCATACCGTAGTCGGCGAAAAACCTGCGGACGATGCGATGAAAGTAGGAGGTCTTTGAGAGCATTTGAAACAAGAAAGAGGTAACGAGCATAAGGAGCGCTAGTATAATGGCAACAAACGCGCCATCGACGCCATCCTCTGAGCTGAACTGGCGAGTTGTGACTTGCACGCCATACTGCAAGTATACCCACGAAACGTAGAATCCGAAGGTATCGCAAGAAAAGAGGGTTACATATTTCAAAAAATTACACCCTACGTTCCGTGAGATCCTGATGTGACTAGATATCACCATGCTAGGACTCACAGTTTAGTGCAGCAGTGATCCAGTGAATGATTGCAGCCCAAAGGTATACCCACCCGACAAACTGGAGGTAATTGGGCGGATTTGGCTGCTTCTCTATGATATCGTAAATCGTCTTGTTGAACACCGTTATTGGACCTGCGTATGAAATGCTGCGTGAATTGTTAGTCGAAGAGCCGGAGGATAATGCGCACCAGTTACACCGGCAATGGTCAGGGGTTGTGCCCCAAATATGGAAAATATGAACGCAGCCATGAAGGAGGATATGAGGACCTCCGCTACGCCATATTGTTGCGTAGTTTCTATGAGATCTAGAGAAAATGCGATTCCAGGAAGAACGCTATGTGAAAGGTCAACACTTCGGACGATCAGAAGTGTGATACACGGCTGAAAGGCGTACTTTGCAAAGAATATCAGGGTTGTGGCGGGAATAACCCTATAATTCCAGGCATCGGTCCAATCACTCAGGTACCAAGGCACCCGAGCTCGGATGTCTTGAAATATTCCGGCACCGAAGGTGCGGATGATGGGCGGGGGAAACCACTGCCCGTTGCTCGTTCTCAGCGTCATGGACGTTGCTGTGGAGGCAACGGGCGCGGGATCTCTTTCTGATGTTGGACCTGGAGACGACAGTGGTTGCTTCACAGGCTGAGTTGGTCGTGAACATCGTCTGAATACCTCATACAGAGACATATCACCAGCGGTTCATCCACAAACGGGGAACTCGGAGTACCAAGCCGGTTCAGTGGGATGCGGGAAGTCAAGCTTAGTCTTCCGACTTCAAATCTTGACTTGACAATGACAGGCCGGGAGCAATATCTGAACCTGTCAAAGAGAAACTTAAAGATCAAACATGGTCAAATACTCCTCTCTCAGTTTTCCCCATGGTGTCGGTGATATCTTCCGTTCCTACGCGCTCACCACGCAGGAGCGGAGGACCTCAGAGGACACCGCATGAGATTCAGCTCCGCAGTGAAACACAGCTGATTGCGGTTCAACAGAGTGTCTGTCTGAGACTGTCTCGGATATTTGACCGGCGTCCAATGCTCGGACGAGCAATTTCGATGAAGTTCGTAACTATAACAACGGGGTCGACGTCGTGAGCCATGCCCCTGGGTTCCTCTGGGCACGCTCAAGAGCCGTTGAGAGCGGGTCATGGAGAAGTAAGCACATGGGACATTCCAAGATCTTGACTTATCATCGATGAAATCTGGATCAATATGATGTCCTTTGGTAACTACACTACCTCGTACGCTACTTTTTGTTGAATATCAGGCAGTCTTCGATCCGTGCTCGTCGCCTGGGGTTGCATTGTACTGTCGTCTGTCGAGGATGTGATTGAATAAATTTATTAGGTTTCCGCAAATGGTAGCGGGGACTTTTTTGACTAGTGATGACAAAATGAACGCCAGTTTGGCTCACATCGTTGGTTCTCGTGTTTTTCACGTCCTCAACTCGCCCACCTCGAGGCTGCAGCGCGTACTTGTCGTGAGTATCAACCTACACGTTGTATACTTGTACTTCAGTCAGTTTCAGTCAACCGTGCTGATCAGCTTTCGAATCAGTCACTGCACCTACCTTTTTCAGTCCAGAACATCCTGGGTCGAACTTGCGCCTCATTACCAGGTCTTCTCGTTACTTCTACCCTCCTTCGTACGGCCAAGTGGCGAATGGACGGTTATATTGCCCACTTCTCGTATTTCTGACAAATCCCCTCCCTCCGATTGCCAAACAGCGCGCATACCCCACCACGCAGTCATATCTTACTCCTCCCCCCAGCACACGCACTTGCGCCACGCTTTTCCACTTCATTACCTCCCTTCATGGCATCTGAGTACCCCCAAGTTCGCCGTCGTCCCACCAAGCAAAGGCTGCTCGGTGCACAGCGCGACTCCAACCTCGTTCGTGCTTCGGTCCTGGAGACTGCACTCGAACTCGGTTTAACCCAGAACTCGGCTGTGGCGAACTGGATTTTCAATAACCCTCTCGCAGAGGAGCCAGAGGATATCCAATATGACGACAATAAAAGTGACCAGCTATATCCCAAGAGCGAACTAACTCCCGAAGTTCCGGAGGTATGTACTCGAATCTTTCCTCTCCCTCTCCTCATTGCGTGTATGTCGACATCTCATTCACCCATGTCAAATTCATTCTCGTTCTAGGCAATCACACCTATATTGACTTCAGGCTCGAACACGACATCGGACGAATCTTCTTCCATCAGTTCACCTCCCATCAAGGCAGCTAGTGCGGCTGTCACAACGTTCCGGATACACACGCATAAGCCGAGTGTCACAGAGCCTCCTCGTGTCTCGTTTGGTGATTTCCCTTCGGATCAGCTACAGCTATTCTCGCCGTTTGCACTTTCACCTCCTGAACCGTATCGTGGGTCAGATGTGAGCTCATTGCGAACACCCCACAAGGACACAGAACGGTCTCGGAGCCAGGACGACAGTTCACGTCGTGATCTATCTCACGAGAGCCCCAGCCCTGGACCTGCTGACTCTGGCTACGTCAGTGAAGGCCAGTATCTTTCTAAAGGGAAAGCCGGGAAGGGCAAGGGGAAGCTAGAGAAGCCGAAGCTCAAGAAGGGCTCAAAACCCCAAACCCTTGATCTTAACAAGGGTGGTGGCAATGACACGGACTACGCCTCCGAAGGCGGGTACCTCTCCGCATCGTCGAACAAGTCTCAGAGCAAGTCACCTGGTAAAGTCAAGGCTCGTGCTATGGCTTTCTTTCGCAGGCGGTCTAAGAAGGTTGCACATGGTAGCGATGATGAAGATGAGGACGAGATTCCCCCTGTGCCGGCAATTCCCAGCCTCCCAAGGCCATCAAGCCCGAAGCCGTTGGAACGACGCACCCCCTCGTCACCAACACGGCCCGGTTTCCATCCTCTGGCGCTGAAACTGACGAGTCCACCAGCATCTCCTCTTCCGAAACGACGAGCGAGCAAGAGCCCGCCCCCCAGTCGTGCTGGTGCGCCTCATCGACTGGGTCAGTCGTCGCAACCGCCTTCTTCTCCATTGGTTGTCCCGGAATCAGCCTCTGCACTCACACCGGCTGCCACCGCCGCGACTTTCCCACTACCAGTGTCTGCGCCAGGGACACCGCATTCAGCTGCATCCTTCCCAGCTCCCGCGACGCCATCTGCGCCGATCGCCGCCCCAACACCAACGAAAGCGGGTCCGGGTCAGCCAACTCGACCCCACCTCGGGATTCCACCCCCAGCTCCTCCACCTTCACAACCTCTTCCTCAACTCCCTCCGTCCCCTTCAGCACCCTTGAGGCCGGGGACACCAGGCACTCCGCGGCCCATTCCCGCTGCGACTGCGTCTTCCGGGCATCCAGGCCTCCAGTCACCACCGCCACTGAATCCTAACCGAGCTCCTTCTCCTTTCCGACCTTTACTCTTCAGGGCACAATCCGCCACCACCCCGGAGCAAAAGGCATCCCAGACCCTCGGCGTGGAAGGGCACGGCAATGCGGAGAGCGATCAACCCAATGGCTCAGAAGTTAGTGGGAAACCGCAATCCTCAATAAGCCTTTCGGCCTTTACCACACCTGCGTTCCTGCAGCGCAGAATCCAGCATCCACCTCCCTCTCCTCGCCATCCCCCTCCAGACATCCCTTTACCCCCAGCACCGAGTCCGGTTCCAAGTGCACGTGCACGCACTCCACTGGGCGCACCCACAAAGTTCCACGAACACTTGTCGTCAGTATCGTCTATTCCAGTGTCGGCCACGAGTCCCACGCCAAGCACGGCGACATTGTCTGGATCATCTTCCGGGTTATCCGGGCGCTCGTCACAGACATCGTCGTCAACGTCCGACCGCAGTGAGGTTCGGCCTGTGCGGGATTCTCTGACGGCCTCGGAATATTCGCGTCCAACGACGAGCACGTCGACGACGTCTGACTATGTAAGGCCTCCGGGGTCAAGATTTAACAAAGTGTCAAGCGCTCTCAAGTCGCGGTTCTCTGATCAGAGTGAAGTCGCTTCGAGCATTTACCCTCCGACAACGCATCGCAATAGCACCACCACATACGACGATGACGGTGATGTCGAGTCTACCGCTACCAAGAGTTTTGTGGAGGAGGAAGACGACGACGCGTCTGTATACCCTTCTGAGGAAAAAACTGCCGGGAGACGCACGATGTATCTCCTCGAACATGGCGAACTGGACGAGAATGGTGACGAGATCGTGATTGCTGGGAGTCATTACTGGGGTCCAGACGTGCCTCCATTGCCACCCATGCCTCCCATGCCTCCCATGCCCACCCGGCCGGGCTATTTCTGAAGTACCTCTCGGATGGTCGAATCCAGTTCTTGCGGAATTACCTGCATGTTTCCCCCGAGGCAGTAAATTATCGTGTTTATATTCGTCGTCGATCTATTCTGTGCTTCATCCGAACTACCCGAGCTTTCCTTCTTGCTTTTCTCCTGTCTTTTTTGGGGTCTCTCGTTCGTTCGTTTTGGTCTGTCTTTCATCATCATCTAAAGTTTAACCTCATCCGCTCGCTCGTCTCACTAATGTCTCTTGCACTTCCTCGTATTTGAATGACTATCTCACGCTCTCTCTGCACTTCATCATAGATAACTATAACGATCGTTGCTTTTTATTCTAAATTGCCTATCCACCGTCGTTCATTGACGTTTTTTTTGGTTCTTGGAGATCTGCTTCTAATGGTACTAGCTACTGCTCGAGGCAGTCTTAGTAGAAAAATAAAGAGGAATTGGCATATTACTGAACGTTGTAGATGCGTATGCACGCAAAAACATATGTGATGTCCATACGCCGAAGGGGAGTCGAACCCCTGCCGCTTGCTTGGAAGGCAAGCATGATAACCGCTTCACCATCGGCGTGGATGACTGAGTAAGATGGGTGTATTACTATATGTGTAGCGTATTACCCAACTCAAACACATTACCATTTCTATCCGCCGCAGTTCAGTCACGGAACCAATCACAGCTTCCCATTCCTCTTCCGCCTCTTCGTCGCCTCATACTGGCCATTCCCGCATCCCACAACTCTCTGATCTCAACGTTCAACCGTCCACGCCATCACTCACGAATAATACCCAGATCTACTCCGTGTTGCCATGTCCTTACAACACTTTGGCAAGGGCGCTTTGAGAGTGGCGAAGAACTACACCAAAGGGTATTCAGACACCCAAGCAAAGGTTCGGGATGCGACCTCCAACGATCCATGGGGACCTTCAGGAACGCAGATGAACGAGATCGCTCAACTGAGTTATAATCAGTCCGTCCTCTTTTTTTCTTCCCGTTTCTCAAGAGGGGATTGTTGACACAACACAACCATCGGGTTTTGTTTGATGTTCTACCGTATTTGCGGTCTCACAGGAACGACTTTGTGGAGATCATGGAAATGTTGGATAAGCGATTGAATGATAAGGGAAAGAATTGGAGACATGTTTTCAAGGTGAGAGTGTTACCTCGGAGTCGTGCGTGGGTGTCTACTGGAACTGGGCTGAGACATGAGACATGTTGGTTCTTTGGTCGATGGTCATTATAGTCCCTCACGGTCCTCGATTACCTCCTCCACGCTGGTTCCGAAAACGTCGTTCTCTATTTCAAAGACAATCTGTACATTATCAAGACGCTCAAGGAGTTTCAATACGTGGATGAGGATGGAAAAGACTGTGGCGCTAATGTTCGTCAGAAGGCGAAGGATATTTCGAACTTGTTGAGTGATCCGAATCGGTTGAGGGAAGAGAGGCGGAACAGGGCGTCGATGCGGGATCGTATGATCAAAGGGACGGACGAGGCGGGGGATGAAGTGGATGAAGTGGTCGGGTTGGGCAGACGGAGTGGGGGACCCCCGAGGAGAAGTCGAACGACGGATCGGGATGAAGAGGAGCTGAGGAAAGCGATCGAGGCGTCGAAACAGTCGCTTGCGGAGGAACAGGCGAAGCGGCAGGAGGAGAATGATTTGCAACGGGCAATTCAGATGAGTGAGGAAGAGGAGGCGAAGCGGAATAAGGCAGTGGAGGATTCGAATGCTTCGGCATTGTTTGACGATCAAGCACAAGTGTACGGTTCCTCTGTGATTGGGTGCTTCGTGGGCTGATTTGTTGCGTTTAGGCCGCCGCCAACGAATGGGTCGAGTAACCCCTTCCCATTCTTGGATCCGACACCATATGCGACTGGTTTGCAGCCTCAATTTACTGTTCAACCTCAATACACGGTGCAACCACAATTCACTTCCTTCAACCCGTATCAACAGCAGGCACAACAGGAGGCCATGCAGGTAGGTTGCTATGGTGGAGTACTTCATCGGATCAAGATGCTAAACGTCCATAGGCAGAGTACTTGAGGCAGCAACAGGAGTGGATGCGGCAACAACAGGAGCTTCAAGCCCAGCAACAGGCATTAGCACTTCAACAGCAGCAACAAGAGGAATGGTTCCGCCAGCAACAGGCCTTGCAGGCCCAACAACACGCGCAAGCGCAGCAAATGCTTGCTCAGCCCACCGGATTTGGGTACGTATTTGGTGGCGTTAACGTTCTGACGTGCTGTGCCTGACTGCTTAATCTAGGTCGAACAACCCATTTGCGCTGTCCCCATCACCTGCGTTGCCTAATTCGCACACCCCAGTCAATGGTGGTGGTTTAGGAACTCCTTCCTTCAACTTGCAGGGTACCTATGCAAACTCCAATGCACCATCATACGGCTCTTCGCCTTCACCTGCGCCGACTTCGACTTCCTCTCGATCCCCTGCTGATATCTCACCATCGATTGGTGCAGGCCGAGTACCAACCCGTGCAGACCAAGAGCACGGCCATCTCTCGGACCTGCTTGCTAACCGTGACGATGGTCAGGATACGTTCGGGAATGTCGGCACTCTGCGGTACGGTCAAACGCAGGCTGGCCGTATCGCCCTGCAGAAGACTGGGATCAGCGCCAATAATCCATTTGCTCTTCAGCAACAGCAGCAGCAGCACAACCCTGACCAACCTTTCTTTTCTATTTAATGGCAATGGCATATGACGGCTTGGATAAGGGGAAACTGGAAGTCTGGTTGACCTGTTGATACTACCATAGTTACTAGTTGGCGTGTCCTCATCTTTCTCATTGCTTGTTACCTTTCTCTTTCCCTGCTCATACTTGTCTTCCTCGTCCTTTTCTCTATCTCTTATCTCCGAAGTCTTACTGTCTCCATGTTCCTCTCTCTCTCGAACTTCTGAGCGTAGACCGAATCCACGCGATACCTTCGGTCTACCTTCTGAAATGGCAACGAGTCATCGGCTGTTCTTTGTGCCAGTCACATCACCGCCGAACCAGCCACTCGAATCATAGGTGAGATCTTGCTTGCCGTCGCCATAAGTAATTTACCGCTGGAAGTGGCAAGGGAAAGTGACATGGCTCCGACGCATATCTCTCTTCTCTCCTGTTGTTCGCGTACCTTGCATACCATCTTTATCACCTGGCTGCATGCAGGCCGGTCTTTTGGCGCGTCCTCGAGCACACCGAGGTGAACGGAAGAAAACGGCTATAACTACTAGAGCTGTAAGGTGCTGTGCTCAATACTGACACGTAGACAAACGAGAATAACAGGTGATTCTGCTAATTTCTGCACCGTCAGTCAATCACAGATTCCCTCAGATTCCTTGCGCAATTGTACACCCATTGCAACTTCATTCTCCTGCGCAACAGGAACGAACCAGGCCTTGCTCCATTGGGCTTGTAGAACGGGACTATCTGAGTGGCGGGGAGGAGGGGGAACATTTATAGCTATGCTACAGTTCTCAAGGCTAGGCATGGTGGAAGCAGCAGGTGGCCCGTCGAGAGATGACACTCGAGACTCAGGTTCAGATTCGATAGGCCTTGCTTAACTTGAGCCCCGACATAGAGGCTGGGCGTAAAGGCTCTTGTTGATGATGCCCAAGTGACCTGCAAGGATGTGTTGGTGCGTTTGTACCCAGCATGTCCCTTTACTGTCGTCGCAGTCGGTCGTCGTCCGTGTCATTTCTCTCTCTAAGATACTATTTCCTCAAGAACTGCCGAGCGGAGTAGACCGAAAACGGTACGCACGACCTTCCAAACACGGCAGTAATGATATCACCGTTCTTTGTTCCTCCTATCTCCTACCCACTGCCACCAGTCCCCTCGGGTACCAACCACACGCAAATCATGGGTGACGCTGATACTTTCTTGCTTTGCATCGTAAGTTGTTCCATGGTGATATTTGGTCGACGTCTGGATGATAACTGTCTCCTAGATCGCCATCATTTTTCCGCCCGCAGCTGTAGCGTTCATATCGGGTTGTAGTGGCGACCTTTGTCTCAACCTGTTGTTGACCTGGTATGTATCAGAGCACGCTAGCCTGAGGTTTCTGGTTTTTTGATCGTTTTGATAGCTTGGGATGGCTGCCTGGATGTATCGTCAGCCCATTTTTCTCGTCTCAGCGATCCAAGCACCCGCTGATCTCCGATATCCTAATAGCACGCTTTCTGGCTCATCCTAAGACGCGCTGAAGCGAACGAAAAATATGGCTACAAGAATTGGACCTGTAAGTTCCCCAATCACTTCTCGCTTGCCACCTCGGAAGACCGGATCCTCAGTCCATCTGTTTCATCCGACAGATATGGGTAACGGGCGATTTCGTGCCATTCCAGTTGTGGTTGTTCCTGCGGGTCAACAGCCATATCCCTACGCCCAACCCCCGCCGCCACCACCACCTGCTCAACAGCCCCCTCCGGCTGGTTATACCGCCCCGCCCGCTGAGCAGAAGCCTGCGCCGTACACTGCCCCCCCGCCTTCTCAGCCACCCGCTACGACTGGTGAACAAAAGTCGGGGGATTACACTGCGCCGCCTCCGCCTCCGGCTTGAGCCATTGGGTGTGGGGAATTTTGTGGCGTGTGGTATGAGTATTCCTTTCGTTTGTCATTTTTTCCTCTAAGGGGTGAGATTGGTACGGACTTCAAGTTGGACGAAGAATGAGATTATGTATAATATTGTGTCAGTGTTCTGTTCGGCCGACTAATATTGGGAGCCATGTATTTGTACTTGCTCTAGCAAGGTTGTATACGTAGCCTGAGTTACTCACCAGTGGACGAGGCTCGTTGAAAATGTCAAGACGAAAATGATATCTGCCACATTGCGAGTTAGCTTCAGGAATGTAACATCCACTTGAGTACGACTCGGCATTGGAACTTGAAAATTTGTTACTTCGAGCCCCGCAGGGAGGTTTTCCAAGGTTTCTCGGAGTTGTACTGCTGTGACGCATCGCTTGAGCCTGTCGAGTTGGCATTGAATCCAGCGGAACCTATCCGGTATTCTAGTGAGTGGGAGTGCTGATCGTAATAGAGTAATACTCACATGCCATCAGCTTTTTTGAGCAATTTCGAGCGAATCTCTCGCTTCAGTTCATCATCTACAATCCGTAACCGTCGGTGGGAGTCAAGAGTCCTTGTCACGTGTAAATCGATATCCGTAGAGACCGCACTCCACATCTTGTCCAAAGAGATAAACGGTAGCCCAGTGAAACTATCCTTGATAATCTGGAGCGACCGGCTTGTCAGCAGAAGTCGCATTCCACCTTGCTTCAACATGAGGAGAGCGCCCAGGAGGTTCTCGATTGCTTGGCAGTGCAAGCCACGAAAGGAGCTAAACGTTTTGCGCTCTGGAGAATGGAACCATTCCGTTTCTTCTCCCTAGATAGGTCGTCGAGAATATCTCCGGGGTCGACCACGTTATCACGATAGTTCTCCAGTAGCTGGGCGAGAAGCGAACGAATCGCCTCTGCGGCATTCGTGGAGCGCTCGCTTCTGAAGTCACAGAAAAAAAACGCGAGGTGTTCCTCGTCTTGAAGGGTACGTTCGAGGTCATCTATCACCGAAGCACTATCAACCGTGTTAACATTTGCACTGTGCACACGATGGGTCAACCCACGCTAAGACAGACTTCCCGGATCCAGCTAAGACCGATCCAACGCACGTTAGTATCGGCAGATCTGAAAATCGAAACTCGTACGTTTTCCATGCAGCCACAGAAACGAATCGTCATTTCGTCTCCATGCCTTATAGGCTAGTGTGCCCGGAAGCCATTTACACGTATCAGGCTGCCGTAGCTCGAGTGTATCTTCGTGCTTTGGTCTACAATTCCAAGCATCAAGCCACTTCAAGATGTCATCCAGTTGCTTCACTGTCAGTGTTTCCGTAAATCGAGCAGCATGTATGAGACGTGCACAGCACACATACAATCCACTTCTTTCTTCCTCTGTCTTGATTGCAACGGCCCACTGCGTGTCGCGGAAACATCGTCACTAGAGATTTATGAGATGATGTGTGTTGCCACAGCTATGATGCTCACCCGCTCGCTCGGACGTGAAGTTCACGGCCCTGTAAACCCATCCTCACACCTTTGCCTGGCAGGTCCATGTATGCAACTTCATCTTTTAGCTGTTGCCGAACAAGCGTCTCATGATTCCTGATCACATCGCTCAGACTATTTGGTGTGATTTCCCAGATTATTGGAACACTCACCAAACATCTGTTGTGAGCAAAAAATGGAAGCAATCCTTACGTTCATCGAAAAGCGTGAGAGCGCCGCTGACAGTGTCTTCGAGAGGTGCAGAGCGAAACAGATTCCCGAGTGTCCGCGACGAACCCTTTGACTTGATCAACTTCCTCTCTATCGCACTCAACGAAGCCAAGCATCTTCGGGGATCGTCGCTCTTCAACCAATCTGTCAATCGGTCGTCCACGGCGGTTTGTGTCGAACGTGTAGGTTTGCTAAGGTTCTCCCTGAGAATGGTTTGTGAAGCTGCGATGATTCTTTGTAGCTGTCCTCCAAGGCGCATGCGAGAGAGGTCGAGATTCTTATCGTTCTTGTCGCTGGCATGCGATACGGCATTGAGGACTTGCTGGGCAGCTTCCGCGATGTCGATCAAGGTCTTTTCCGTTGAATTCATCACGTCTTTGGGCCCATGCAGTGCCAGTCGTTCCACGGTCCCGCGAAGATACAGATGGGAATAGTAATAGATGAGGCTAAGTCAACTATTCCCTTCTACAGCAAGCGGGGGCTAACTTGGCTGGCATATTGGCAGAGCCTTGTGCTGGAAGATCATGATGAACATCCTGTGAAAGTCTCACGGCAGGTGGTCAAGGTTCCTGAATATGACCCCAACTCCATATACTACTTTGGTGATGCCGGAGTGGAGGATATTAGACTTAGGTACAAATTCGGCTCCAGACGCGAGTCCAACATGAATGCAAGCCAGATCAATGGAATTTCTCATTGCCCTCGTACGTCCGGGGCATTCCCCTTCGAAGCTCGGGGGCGAGCTAACCTATTTAATTATTTCATATCGGTGATATAGCTTTGCGGGTCATTATCCAGCCATGGACAGTGGAGCGGACCTCCACGTCTCCAGGATCCTCCGGGAACATCGGCTATAAATGATCAGACAAAAGCAATCGTATAGAGGTGGCACCTACGGGAAACTTTTTTGTATATATTTCTTCGCACTTCCACCCTCGCTCACTAGCCTTCTCAAAAAACTCCAAATCCCGGTAGGCGAGGTGAGGTCGATGATGGGTATAGAATACGAGTACGGAAGGGGTTGGATCTATAAAAGAGCTGTCGTGCGCTTGAATAGAGATTGGTGTGAGGCAGAGTTCGCAAGAACGGAGTAAAGCATCGTGCTAAAGGGTGTGAGTACGATCGGGTTCAGAGTTTTGAGACGCTGGATACATACCTGTGAATGGTTGAATACAAGATCAGAGAGGATGATCAGATCGAATCTTCTCCATGGCTCGCGATCTTCGGACAAGGCAGTGATAAGCTTATCCACTGGATGGCCCCAAATGTAACCCTGAGTGTTGGTTTTTCAGTTGGACTATGAGGCACAAAAATGCAGAGAAATTACCTGTGTAGAGGCTCTGGATCTACATTCTTCATTTATATTTTGCTGTATATTATGAGCAATGTTCTCGATCAGTGAAGCATCAGGGTAGTCGGTCAGAACAACCTACACATAGTTCAATAGCGGAAGAGATGACACAGAAACGGTCCAGTCACTTACTTTCTTCGCACCATTTTGAGCGGCCACGATGCCGGGCAGACCGCTGCCTGCTCCCAGTTCTAAAACAAACTTATCGTTCGTCAACTCGATGTGAGAGTCGAGATATGAAGCAAATGCAATTGCAGCATTCCATCTGTGCACAGGTATGTCCAATCAGTCATCGGACAGTTCCAAACGATTGGTGCAGGATCTTACAAATGATGTCCCCAAAGCGGGTGTGAGCCAACAAGTCTAACGTTAACATCAGCCCGCCCATCACTGCGTGAATAAGTGGACAGTGTAGGTTCCGGGGTCGGGGGACGAGGTGGTTCCTAAGGCGGTGTGTTTGTTTGATATCCTTTCGGAATGATATAGGCTGCTCACTGTAAATACAGCTCCTAGAGAGAGATCACCATCTTCATCATGATCTTCCATGTTCAAGTTCTTCGATGAAGCTGTGCACGTCAAGCACAGCAACTAATTGATCGAGTATGATGTCGATCTGCAAAACGCTGACGGAACCGAAACAGTTAGAAACACTAGTGCAGGCTAGTACTTGCAGACACTTACTCACTGATAGGCTGATGGTCACCACTTTCTACACTCACGCCGGTCGGTGAATCAGGGTAGACCCCAGTAGACCTAATTTGCAGTGAGAAAGGTTGTGATTGGCTGTGTTCGCGGACTTTATACCTCAATCAAGTTTGGTGTCACCCACGTTGTCATCAGCGCTGCCTGAGCGCTCGACGACGATGTAGAAATTAATGACCACGGCGTTGACCACGTAACCGCACTATTGATATCCCACCGCATCTCATTCTGGACTCGGAACTTCTGCAGCTTCATGGATACCACCACTGGCGGTCAGTATAACCCGAATTTCAGCTCTTCTTCGGCCATAGATCTCTCTACACCTGCTACGCTTCGCCCTTCGGATCCATCAGCTCGCACTTCCACCCGTAGACGTCCAAGCTGGAGTGATGTAGAAGGCCGGGATCGTCCACGTCTGAATGTTTCAGCGATAGAAGTTAGGCAATCCGATCCACCGCTTTCGCAAGACTCGCATGCCTTCCTGGAGGAGGAACCATTCCTGACACGTGCTGGCCCTTCAGAAAATTTCGCGCCTTCATTTTCTGCCTCCCATTTCGACCGTTTTTCCTCGTTCCTTTCGATATCCGCTTCAGACGCTGGCAATGACGTGGAAGATGACGATGAAACAAGTCTCACATCACACTCACAGCAGAATGGAAAAGCTCGTAGTCCGTGGTCAGACGAAGCGACTGCAGACTCTGGATACTCTAGTAATACGACGACGCGACACAGACGACGCTATACCACTACTTCGGCTCTCAAGCGCACTGGGACCGCTATCAGAGCTGCATTTCATCATGCTTCCATACGCGTCGCAAACATTCGAGGGCATAGACCATCCGTTAGACTCGCCAACCGCGATGAGGACGATTCGGATTCGGATTCGCCAGTAGAAGACCCGGAAGATACCCCGCGGCATGACTTTGATACCAACATCACTCAAATACAGTCATCGATACCGTTGCGAGGGAGAGTGCTTGGTTGTTTGGGATCAAGCAATCCTCTACGAGTGCGACTATACCACTTGTTAATCTATCCGTAGGAATAGTTCTGAAGGGGAATTGGACTTTTACTTACCACGATGATTCGTCAGGTACACGGAACCTGTGATACTTGTGTTGATCATTCTAGATGCCATCGCACTCGCAGTGCAAGCCTCTCGCACGGTTCTCCCTGCCAATCCACCAATCACTGTTCAAGGATACTTCCATGCTTGGGAAGACTATGTGATTTTCGTCCTCTTCATATTGTTCACGTATGTGTCTACCCAATAGTGTGACCTTGGCTTTTGCTCACTTTTAATAGGGTTGAAGCCCTTGCTCGCATATGTGTATCGGGGCTACTCCTTGATCCGGAGGTGCCGATCTCGGCTCTCTTTTCCCTTTCGTTCTCCAAGCTAGCCCAAGTCATGTCTCCTAGCTCTGCATTGAACGTCGATGCCAATGCTCCCTTATTGCGCTCCGGCTCGCTTGCGCGGGGATTGACACTAAGGAGATTGTACGACAATCTTACACAGCCATTCTCGCTCCAGTCGGCTTCGTTTTCTCGGGTCCCAACCCGTATGCCCCCATTTTCTCCCACTTTGCAAAGGGCGAACGCGCCGAATCACTCGCAAGACCCTGAAGCACCACCCACCTTCCTTTCTCGTGTCATGAAATCTGATGTTCCCAAACTACATTCAAGTGCTCCAATCTCACTACCCTTCACACTCGATGTACAAGCCAAGCACAGCAAATTAGAGCGTAATATACCATATCTGCGACAAAGTTGGGGTCGGATTGATTTCCTTGCCGTCCTTGGGTTCTGGATGTCCTTTGTATTGGCAACTTTGGGAGTTGAAAGAGGGGCCTACCACATTGGAATATTCAGGGCGCTGAGCGTCCTGAGGACAGCAAGATTGTTGGGCATCACGAATGGTACTGCTGTAAGTTACTTCCATTTGGTTAGTGTTTTTGTCTGTCTCTCATACTAGTGCCACAGACAATAATGCGGTCACTCAAAATTGCTCGTCCTTTGCTGGCCAATGTGCTCTATTTTATCGTTTTTGCCATAATGTTGTTCTCGTAAGTCGTTGTCCCTCGTTGTCTATTCATTGCTCAAGATTGGTAAGGATTATTGGTGTACAGTCATTCAAAGGCTCCCTACGTCGCAATTGTAATCTTGTAGCGCCGCCCGGTCAACAGTTGTCTCAATATTGTGGTGGGCATATCGATCCGACCACGCTGGCCCCATCTCCGTACCTGCGGATGGACGGGACACCCGCGAGCGTGGTCAAGGGGTATATCTGCCCATTGGGGCAAGTTTGTCAGGTATGTTCATTCACGTGTTTTCATCCCGTCCTCTTAACGAGAACGCTTGTAGGAGGGACAAAATCCCAACGGTGGGGTGGAGAGCTTCGACACGATATATTATGCGATCCTCCAAGTGGTTGTACTAGCTTCGGCAAATACAGTCAGTGTATTATCCTTCTCCCTCATTCAGTGTTCTAACACTGGATCTTCGGACCATCTATCCAGTGGTCGCAAGTCATGTATCAAATTGTTGCCTCTGAGTATTGGGTTTCTGCTTTCTTCTTTATTATTGGGATTTTGGTATTGAACTTTTGGCTATTTAACTTATTGGTCGCCGTCATCACGAACACGTTCTCTGCAATTCGCTATGGTACGAAACGAAGTGCCTTTGGAGCAGCACCGTACGTACCCACTCCTACTAGGTTGTGCCGTGCCTGACCTTTGTCTTGTAGATTGGGAAGGGTTGGAGAACCCGAGGAAGACTGGTCTGGGCGTCATGTGGGCCAAAATCGTTTCAAAGTATGGTGGTCATATACCCATTGGATCTGGGTCCTGCTTGCACTTGCAACTCTCGTCGTGCAAGGTACGGTCACCGCGGACATGAGTCAGATGCATCAAGAAATCATCGACCTGGCCGAACGCATCTTCACACTCGCCTTTGACATTGAGATCATCGCTCGTATCGCTATAGAGTTTCCTGCCTGGAGGAACTTCTTTCGACACGCCAACAACTTGCTAGACTTGGTCATTGCCGTCGGGTCAACTGTGATACAGATACCCGTTATACACGATTCGAGCGTCTACCCATGGTTGACGATCTTCCCGCTAGGAAGATTTTATCGCGTCATCCTGGTAGTTCCGCGAATGAGACACTTGATGGTGGGTGTTCGTTTCAACGTCGTAAAACTGCTTCTAACATCAACCGCAGTTAACCGTCTTCGGTAACATGTATGGTCTCGCGAACATGACCCTGTTCTTGCTGCTCATCAATTTTCTCGCTGCCCTTGTTGCGATTCAACTCATCCAAGGCGATATGGCTGGGACCGTCACGATGAACTTTGGTGAATTATATAACTCGTTTCTGGCCGTGTACCAGATCTTTTCGTCGGAGAATTGGACGACGGTGCTCTATAACGCGACGGATGCCGAGTTGGGCCTTGGTCAAGCGGTCATTATTTGCGCTTTTTTGTCTTGTTGGCTTCTTTTCGCGAATTGTAGGTGACCTTGAGATGGTCGTGCAGTGCCCGCTAGCTGATGCGTACTCCTTTGTCCAGTCATCGTGCTCCAGATGTTCATCGCTGTTATCAACGAGAACTTCAGTTTGGCAGAACAGGCAGAGAGAGAGATGGGCGCTCGTCACTCTTCAGATCAACGCCCCTGGACAGAGGACTTCTTCAGTTGGTGGCTCACCAAAGCAAACCCTTATCGATGGTTCGATGCCAGGCCGGAGACGCCAGGCGCAGAAGAACCACTCCCAAGCGCGGGTCTACCTGAGCAGGAACCGTTGGTGGAACATGGAATCCTTCCTACGCGTCTTAGACCTATCGAGGTTGGTTATTTGAGATTTAGGTTTCGTATGGTTATTGATGTGCCCTGTTGACAGAGACGCATGCCGTCAAGTCCCTCGTATACCGGCAGTAGGTCTCAGCATTTACGGCAAGCCTCCTTTGGAATGCTGCACGACTTTTTCACTGGGAGTGAGAGGATAGCAGATGTTCCCCTCGCCGATTTGCGACGAAATCGTTCGGAGATAAGGTCGATGGCTGGCCAAGTTGAGCACGAAACAGACCGATACTTGTGAGTTCCCTCGTTCTGATGTGCTTTCTCTTCTCAGTCTCGCATCGCACAGTGACATCATGACCAGCCTTGAGCGCCAGCGTGCTGCTGCTCGGGTCTCAAATAACACCAGAAGAGCAGAAGAAGCCTTCATCCAGAGGCATTCGACGTACGACAAGCCATTCTGGATCCTTTCCCAGTCAAACCCTCTTCGTCGTCTCTGTCAGAAACTCGTTAGGCCAAGCGGCGGAGAGCGGATATTTGGAACACCACCCTCTGATCTCGCCCACTCACTATTCCAGCTTGCTCTGTTCTTCGTCGTTGTCGCCGGTGTTCTCACAGAGGCCATTGCAACGCCTCTATATCGGCGTAACTATTACATTCAACACGGTATACGGCCGAATACGTGGTTCAACATCGCGGAGGGCTCGTTTGCTCTTGTATTCGTCGTCGAGTTCCTGATTAAAATCATCGCGGATGGGCTGTTCTTCACTCCGAACGCTTACGTGCGAAGTATCTGGAACATCCTCGACTTTGTCATCCTTGCAGGCTTCCTTGTCAATGTCTCATCCGCATTGATTTTCATCGGCGGACTCTCTCGAGTCGTTCGTGGCTTGAAGGCATTGCTAGCCCTCCGCTTTGTGACGCTGATCGAGAGGATGCGAAGCACCTTCGAGCATCTCATCCTATCCGGGTTCACTCGGATACTGGAAGCCTCCCTCCTTGCAATCCTTTACATGATTCCCTTCAGCGTCTGGGGAACGACTATCTTTGCCGGGCTTATGAACGAATGCAACGACACTAGTGTCCAAGGTATTGGCGACTGCACTAACGAATACGTCAACACCATATACGGGAACAATTATGGTTTCCCTGTACCCCGCGCTTGGGATAATCCAGCTCCATCCACCAGGTTCTCCTTCGATAACTTCCGGTCTTCGCTGTTGATTCTCTTCGAGATCGTGTCGTTGGAGGGATGGATCGATGTGATGTCGATCGCGATGAGTATCACGGGTCAAGGACAACAGCCGAAGACCAACGTGTCTCAAGCTAATGCGATATTCTTCGTGATTTACAATTTGTTGGGAGGTGTGGTGATCTTGACGGTGTTCATCTCGTAAGGCGTCCTTTTGATGCCTAGCTCTTCTTTGACTGGACTAATTTGACGATACAGCATTATCATTGGAAACTTCTCGAAACGGACGGGCTCTGCATTCCTCACTCAGCCACAGAGGGAGTGGATTGACTTGCAAAAGCTGATCAAGCGGCTGAAGCCCTCGAAGAGACCCCGTGTTCGTCCTACATCGCCGATACGAGCTTGGTGCTATGAGCGTGCGATTCACAAGCATGGATGGTGGTCGAGGATGATGACTTTTTTGTTCCTCGTTCAAATCATCACTCTGATGTTTGTCTCTCCTGGTTGCTCTGTATGCATTTGCTGATGATACTTCTGCAGGACAGAAGCATTTTCCCCTTACCAAAGGATTGAGCGGATCCGCAGTAAGGAAAGACTTACAGCCCGGATATTAGAATCACTAAATTGATCCGATCAGATGATTTCTCGCTCGCAATCTCGTCAATCTACGTGTTGGATACGATTATCCGACTGTATGGCCTAGGATGGCATGCATTCCGGGCCAACGGCTGGAACCTCTTTGATGTTGTCGTTGCATGCGGCAGTTTCGTCACGACTCTGATCGCACGATTTTATTCTGCGAGCTTTTTCGTCTTGTTACTGCAGAAGCTGTTCCTGGTCAGTATCGCATTTAAGCTCGTTCAGAGAGTCGATTCTTTGAATCAACTTTTCAAAACCGGGACGTACGTATATGCCCCTTGACGATCTTGGCTCCCTCTAACCCGACGTTTTGTTTCGTAGTTCCAGTCTTCCGGTGATCCTGAATTTGCTTGCGTTGTGGTTCACGCTCTTTTTATTCTTCGCGATCATGTTCATGGAGGTGTTTGGCTTGACGAAGTGGAACTCTGGAGAGAACAGTCTCCAAAACTATCAAACTTTGGGCTCATCGTTGCTGATGCTAGTGTTTATGAGTACTGGGTAAGTGTTCGCCTCGATGACTGCAGTCGAAATCAAACTGACCAGTGCAATAGCGAGGGCTGGAACCAGTACATGCATGACTAGTACGTCGCGACTGCCAGAACTCATCATATACTAATAGTTGCGCCTAGTGCCCATTCATATCCGCGCTGCACGCGTGTTTCGCAAGGCGTCTATCACACAGACTGTGGTAGCGCTGCGTGGGCATACACCATGTTCATCGCCTGGAATCTACTTAGCATGGTAAGAGCATATGATATGTCCGACCATTCGCACTGATTGATTGACCATCGGATAGTACATCTTCGTCAACATGTTCACTGGTGTGGTCGTGCAGAACTTTTCATACGTGTTCCAGTCCACCGGCGGAATCTTGAAGTCGATCACTCGTGCGGAAATACGCGCATTCAAGAAGGTCTGGGCAGAGTTTTCTGATCCGGATAGTCGCCTTCTTGAGCGTGAAAACCTTGTCCCCTTCCTCGCTGTACGTTATCCTCGACAGCTTAGCGACCACTGCTGACCGCAACCCCTCTCGTATAGAAACTCAGTGGTGTCTTCGAAGTGCGAGTATACCCACCCGAATACTCCACATCTGCCATCCTCGACGCGTGCAAGCGGAAAGACAACAACCTAGACAAGACCGGAGGCATCAACTTGCGGAAGCTCAACAGGATGCTTAACAAGATCGACTATCGTGCTATTCGAAAACGAAGGGCCGTGTATATGCGTCTATACCACGAGGCAAATGTGATGTATTATCGAGGCAAGGGAGACAGCAAGGGAATCTCGTTTACGGATATGCTCCTCTTGCTTTCGCATCACAAGTTGATCGACGATCAGGAGGCGTTAACGTGAGTGTTAATCTTGCTGTGGATGAGTACAATCAGTTGGCTAACCAGTTTCGCGGCAGTGCGAAAGAACTAGTGGCGAGGAAAGAAAAAACCCAGTTTTTTGAATCGATGGTCCTGTTGAATAAGATAAAGTCATGGATAAAAATGAGACAACTGCGACGAGAGTTTCTCCGGCTGCGTGATCGTGGTCGCGCCACTGGACAAGGTGAGCTGGTGAGCTGGTTCTTTTCTGGTTGGTATGCTGATGTGGTAATCAGAATTACCAGCGATTTTGATCGACGTGGTGCCTGACTCTAACATGTTGCGGAATGACCAGGAACGAGAGTCGGATCAAGAGCAAGAGCAGGAGCAGGAGCAGGAGAGGTC